>CAJVPT010006165.1:0-11313 GCA_910592055.1 Acaulospora colombiana
AACAAAAACATTATTAGTATTAGTTATTATATATATTCATATTTGTACTAAGTGACTTATTGAATTCATATACATAGATTACTTGAACTTTTAATGGAGCAAAAAATCATTCTTAAAGTTGTACTAGAGTAATTACTGAGATGAGTGAACTAGTTAAAGTTTTAGCTTTAGCAATTCATACTATATGTATAGCCTACAATTGTTTAATAAAGCACATATAACTAACCTGACAAAGGGTTTAAAAAAAAAAAATTTTTATTAATTCAAAAATATCTTAAAAAGGTGCATATAGTAAAAATAATATATCTTCTAATTACAATGAAAAAAAAATAAAGGAAAGTGAATATTTGAAAAAATAAATCACTACCTTCCTATATACCTATGATTGATACTTCCTTTTGTTTTTAAAGAATAAAAAAAAAATAAAGTTCCTAATAGAGTTTTAAACAAATAATATTGACTGTATACTGAAATTGTATTAGTTATAATATATTTAAACTAATGAAAAATATAATTATTGATATATTTGTTTTGTATTGACAAGTTGTCTAATTATTAAAAATCAAAGAATTGAATTAAGATGTCTTAACAACTTAGTATATATATTTAACTAAACTTAAGATTTAATTTTTAAAAATTTATAATAGTAATATTTGCAAATATCTTTTAATAAGAGAAAATGTAATATTTATTTATATACATAACATACCTGTCAAATTATAAGAGTCTAAAAGACAATAATTACAAAAAAAAGAAAGTTGTAGTGATAAACAGTTTTCTTTTCAATTATATTATATATATATTTGAAGATATGACTTCAAGTATACAAATAAAAATAAAAAATATATAATTTATTTCAACTAGATAACAATAAATATAGAGCTATCAACAAAGAAATTATAGTTTTTTTAAATAATAAAAAACATATTTAAATTATTTTTTAGATCTATATGAGATCTATATAGTCTATAGATACAGCAAATTTGTTTATACTAACCTTAATTTTTTGAACCATGTAATTGCAGTTACTTGCATGAGATAAATAAACCTATTAATAATAAAAATTTATTTATATATAAGAAATTTTGATAGAAACAACTTTTATATGCCTAAATAAGAAATTAAAGTTGAAATAATAAGTTTTTCTAAATATTACAAATTATTAAAAATTTAAATTATTATCAAATTAAAATTGACATAATTTTTACTAGAAAATACTTTTTATTGTTGATTAAAGAATGAATTACATAATACTACAATATTGCTGATTATGGATAGAAGATATAACTTGTGGGTTGTTTCAAAACTTGATTAAAAAAATGATGTCAACTATAAAAAAATAGAGAGAAAATAAAGAAAAAAATATCATATGAATTATTAATATAATGAATTATTGATAGATTAATATGCTTTGCAAGTATTTAAAATATTGATAACAAAAAATAAAAAAAAAATGATATAGAAAATCAAATTATTTTAAAAAATACTGATTATAGTGAAAAGTATATTAATATAAAAGCAAATGAATAATTCTAAACAGAATAAATATATTTATTTAAATTTAATAAAATGAAAATTTTTAAATTTAATGTTAAAAGATATTTTAAAAAATTTAAATATATATATAAATCTAAAATTAAAAAATATTTTTAAAAGTAAATATATTAGTTAAAATTTTTTTATTAAAATAAAGTCAAATTAATTTAAATATATTTAATTTAATTTAGTTAAATCAAAGTAGTTATAGTTGAATATATTTTGAAACTGGTTCAAAATAAACTGAATCAAATTAAGATTAAATTGAATTGAATTAAATCAGATTTAGATTAAATAAAATTAGATCAGATTAAATTGTTTTAATTTCAAATAAAATTGAATCAATTTAAAATGAATCGAATCTATATCTGATTCGTATTTATAAAAACTGGATCAAATCAAATATAGTTAAAATTTGATTGGATTCAATTTGTTGTAATCACCAATTAAAACATAAAATATAATAAATAGGAGCTTGTTTCTATTTTTAAAATTAAAATATTTTATGCTAATCAATTACTTTTAATAAATATTATACTATTCAAAAATGTAGAATTAAATTAAAATAGATAAAAATTTTTAAAAAATTATAAAAATTAAGGATAAGAACAGTTGCTAAGAAGAAAAATAAATTTTTTATTATATATTTCCTTTATAAAATTTGTTTCAAATATATAAAAACTTTCAGACATTTCATAGTTGGTTTTTTTTCTTTGAAAAATTTTTTACTATTAATAATAAAGATATTACTTGATTTTTTCTTGATTATTACAATTAATTTTTTGATTAAAAAGCTTTGCAAACAAGAAAAAAAGTATAACAACTTTTGAAAATATTTTTCGAAAAATTTTAAGGATAATACTAAGATGTTATTAGTCAAGAAGTTAAAAAACTTTTGTTAAATATTTTTTTGTATGTGATCAATAAAAAAAGATTAAAATATCAAATAAATTTATTATAATAAAATAAAAAAAAAAATGTATAGAATATCATTTGCTAATATTTTTAAATCAAAAAAATTTGTTATTACTCTTGAAATATTTTAAAGATTATTTCAGATAACTTGAAAATTGTAACTTGCTAATTTTAGATACAAAAATTAGTCTAAATAGAATCTTAAATAATTGTATTGTAAAATAATCGAAATCTATAATACAAATAAGAATGCTAATTTTTTTCTATTATTTTATTTAAGAATTTACAATATATACTGTAAAATTCTATTAAAATTTTTTTTACTAATCTATTTGATCATACAATTCAAATTAATTTGAGAATAATTTAATTAATAAATTTCAAATTTATTCTTGTGTAACTTCATTTTAAATAATAAATTTTTGATATCAATTTTAATAATAATTGTGCTAATTTGTCAATAAATGATTGCTTATTATTATCATTATTTTCCAAATTCGTGTTATTATGATCGATCACCTACTGTATATCCCGTACTCAGAAAAGGATGATAGTTACGCGTAAAATAAACTGGCATCATCGAGTTCACATAAGCCTGTCTTGTGGCAACCGTTTATCCCAAATAAAATAGATCAACATAACAGTGACATTGTCGCTTTTCGATTGACCTCTTTTAGCCGCGGTGTTCGCAAGCACCGAAGCAATTTGTTGTACGCTGTACCCTCGATCAAGGAATATGGTAATTTCGTCAACAACATTATGCTCGTTAAAAACATTCCACAAACCTAGGCAATTGACAAGAGTTGCCTCATTTGTAAAACCGGCAACTTGAACCGTAAACTGTTCCTGCTTACCATCTGAGGCTATAATCAAAAATTCATCTTCATGCGGAACCAAATCGATTTTTTGCGTATGCGGAATTGGTGAAATCCAATCCTTTCCGGATGGAGTAAACGGAGCTTTAAAATCAAAGTCCCCAAGAGCTGCACAACAATAACGCGAAGAAGAAAAGATAGAAAAGGAAAAGAAGGTCACATGTTTAACGTAAATTCAAAGGAGGAAATCATCAGTAAATATTAGAATCATAAATATTACCACGTGTCATATTAATTGAATGACCAGGACGAAATATCCTTCCTTTCCGAACTGTAGCCTGAGCCGATTCAAGCCTATTGTTAAATAGCGTCTCGGTGAGCACGAATACGCCTAACGAATCGATCAATTACCCATTTGATGCGAAGGAAACAAAATTGCCTGTTAAATTCTGTGGCATTATCGACTTTATCATCATAGCTTACTGTAGTGGCTGCTGGTTCCTTGTAACCACCTGGTATGCTACCGAGAACTGCCGTGCTATCACCAACATTGGCGATGTAACAAATGTTGGAGTTGCTGAAAAACAAAGCGGCTAAGATCAATTTATAAATGTGAATATATTTTTTTCTTAATATCAAGCAAGCACAAAGGACGAGCGATGTTGAGGAGTTTACCCGTCGCCGTAGTTCCACCGCGTCGAAGGGCTCCAAATGTAGACCTTAAGGCTTGGTCCTCACGTTTGAAAGCATTGACAAAAGCTTTTTCATAATTGCTTGATTTAAATTCCGGATCCTCTATTATTAGATTCGCCAAATTTTCTTTTGCATGCTTTTATAGATAAATTCATGATTTAATGGCACCTCATTCTCAAGTAAAGAACATACGAAATAAAGCAAATAATGAAACACGCCTCCGAAAATATTCCATCGCCGTGTCCATCATAAATAATGAAGAGCGAGTAACCTTTTTCATCGAAATAATGATTTTTGATATCGAATCTGTCCATCTGAACATCTCTATCTCCACGAATTCTGGCCACCCCTACATCGAGGTCAATGAGCAACATTTTTCCTTCGATTCAAAAATGGCGTCACGAAAGATAGAAACGAAAAGCGAAACGGATGGCTGTTAAAATTTTTATTTCGCAAAGGAATTAAGAATCGCACATGACGTCACCATGAGAATGACGAAACTATTGAATAATTACAGTAATTACCAACACAATATATCATTTTGAAACAACTCATCACACAATGAAAGTTCTTCCCATCGAGAAGCCATTGATTTCTTTTCTTTTGATGATGTTCGTAATCACGAGTGATTAATTTGATTGATTAATAAAAAAAAAAAAAAAAAATCTTAAATTCATACATAATATGCGCAGATAGTGACCATATTCGATCAATTTTTAATTGGCGTGTATATTTAATGTCAAATGTCAATTTTCTTTTTAATTGGAGAGTATATTTAATGTCAATTTTCAATTAATTGGTTTCAGGCGTAAGTTATGAATGATTAAACTAATTTTAATTTAATTTTAATAGTGTAAAAAAAAAAAAAACAAAAAAAAAAAAAAATTGAAAATGCGGTTTATTAAGGTTTGGTTAGTGAATTCAGAATTTTTTTTTTTTGTAAAACCAATTTAACCAAAACAAGAAACCATTATGATTTCAGAGAGGGAGGGTTGTTTATATATGGTAGGTGAAGTTTGATTAAGAACAAATCGGTATTCGGCATTCCGTGTTCAAAAAAAAAATGCGGTGTTACGTATGCAACCCCGATGTTGATTGTCGATTAAAAAAAAAAAAATTCCTTAACTGTGTACAGTACTTACGTATGTGCGTATGTATTTTGTTTTTTTTCGTCAAATTTCTAGTCAATATTACGTACTTCATCCACTTCCGGACTCCAATACCTTGGGAATAAGCAAAATTCGATAACATAAATGCAAAAGAATGTGTGATGCCATCGATGCCATTACGTATGGGCCAACACCGCAAAAACTGATATGTGCGTCTCAATAGTCGGATGAGTTGAATCTACAAAGAATAGCGAATTTTTTAATAAGCGTTCATTGTTACAATAAAGTTACGTGATTTCGCATTGCCAATTGTGAATGCCCAGAGTTGCTTTTTTTAACACGAAAATCGCGTCCATTATTTAAACAATAGCATTATTGATGAGAAAGGAAAAATAATCAACGAGACTTTGCATATTTCTTTTCTTTTCTTTTTTTTTTTTTTCGTCGCACCCTCTACAGCCACCACGACGACCAATAATATCAATTCTTTTGCATTCGGCAATCACCAAGGAAAGGCCAAACAGTCAATAAGCCATGTGACCACAATAAGAAAAATATAATAGCTGGCTTTTTTAAATGCACGCCTATGTGCTATTTTGACACAAATGTACCCCTTACTCTTGTTGTATATCTACGTCACCTTATTGCCATTATTTGTTTATATCAACTCTATTTAAGTGGGAAAAAAGCCTTACCATTTCTTTCCGCTCCTCACTTTAATTTTTTTTATTCGCCTTTTCTCCTTCCTGCCGGTCCCTTTTCATGTTTTAAGTACAAACATGACCTTTCAAACCAATGCAGATTGCGTCCATGAAGTGATAAAATTTCTCAGACATGACACTAAATCTCTACACTCATGCCTATTGGTCAACCGTCTTTGGTGTGAAATGTCTGTTCCGATATTGTGGAAAGACCCTTGGGCAAAATTCTTTAATGTGACACTTTCAAAACCGTCATTTACTCAACCTTCTGCATTGATTAGCACATACATCGCTTCCCTACCTCAGGAGTCGTTAGACATCTTGGCGATGAACGGACTCAACGTCTCTCAATTCTCATCATCAAAGACCGCCTTCAATTATCCAAAATATTTACGCTGTTTGGACCTCGAATTCCTGTATTGGTTGGTTGTACGTTGGGTCCGTGAGAACATTGCCAAGGAGCACAAGAGTAAACCTGTATTTCGTCCCTTTAAAAAAGTCGTAAATTGTATCAAGAAATTTGGTAAGAAATATTCAAACTCTGACGCTTGGGTCACGATGCCACCGCAAGACAAGGTCCGAGTGGTTTGCTCGGAGTTGTTATCCTTGTTTCTTAGGGAGTCACCAAAGATATACATATTGCGCATAAATGACTACTCAAAAGTGGAAATTTTCCCTCAGTTGTTGGAGAATCTTGGCTCCCGGAAAAACTGCCTCTCCTCCCTGAGGGGATTGGAGTGTAGAGACAAGCCATTGATGGATAGCATATTCACTCAGCTGTCGTTGCTCACCACCGACATCACGCAAATATTGATTATTGGTAGTTATAACACGGAGTCATTGGCAAACTTGGTGAGAGTTCAAAAGAAGATTCAGAAGGTTTGCTTCGAAAACTTTTCACGAATTTCGCCCGACGAATATTGGACAGCTCCTGGAGTTGGTTACGAAATATCGAAGAAAACCCTCTTCATAACCAGTCTCCATCTACTGAATTCATGTGCTCTATTGACGAAACTATCGGACTTTGTTAATCTACAAGAATTAACTGTTCAATGTATAGAAGAACGAAGATGTGACCACATGGATTCATTAACTCCCCCCGTTCTAAAAAATCTCACGAAACTCAAATTCAGATGCACTCATGACTACACTCTCGATTACCTGGCGAACATGATAGATCACACCGTTGGAAAAATGAGAAAAATTACAATCGAAGGAGGAAGAATTACCGACCCTCAAAATAGTTTCAATTTGGTGCACTCCATAGCAAGCAAATGCCCTCATCTTAGATCCTGCTCGATACCGATATCGAGTAACAATCCGAAGTTAAATTGGATCATGGAATTTTGTGGACGACTTAAAGATCTAAGACTCTTTGCCATACATGACACCACGGTATATGATCCCACCGGTGGTAATGGCGGGGGTAACAGTGATGGTGGCAGCCACACCAATCACAATAATGGTAATGGTGGTAATAGATTGTTCAGTAGAAATGATGGTAGTGGTACCAGCATTAACCAAATTTATGGCGACGCTTTGCTGTACCAACTGCTTGACCATAAACCGACGAAGCTACGCAGGTTGGACTTGATTGACTGGTGTTTTTCACCCCTCGTCTGGGAATTGTTCCTGAGGAATCAATCGAAAACGCACCTTCAACACATTTGCTACTATTGGAATGATAAATCGAAACCTTCCGACGAGTTTCTAAAGGTTTGCCGCCAGTGCAAGAAACGCGGAGAGCTGATCGCCTTCAAGAGCATTGACTCCTATTGGAAATGGTGAGTGATTTCATCCAAAAGTTGAGCGAGTGCTCTTTGACTGTATACCCTTGCTAACGTATCTTCTTTTTTTTCCGGATAGCGTGTGGCCAAAATTATTCGTGACGAACTAAAATTATCCGACAATTCTTCGTAACCTTCGAAGGCATTGTCCCCCCCACTCTCAATTTAATATTGTAGTATATTAATTCCATTTTAATAATAATCTAATTCCTAATCTCTTGTACCCCTACGAATCCATTAATTTAATTTCAAACTCATCATTAATACATTGCATTCCGCCTAGACCTTTTTTTTTTTTTGTTCACACATCATCTACTCTTTAACACAATCAAACGCGAAATTTTATCAAAAAAAAAAAGAATTACGATTCTTACTAATTTATGCACCCGTCAAGTTAATCACGCTTTCATAATTGCCTCCATTAAATCGTCAATTAAATCATTTTCGTCACCTCAACCCCACTTAAGTTTATCATCATCGAAAATTTTAATACGCATTTAATAAGCATATTTCGTCGACGACGATTTATCAAATATCACCGTTATGAAATTCATCCCCTCCCCTCTTTCACCTTCAATAAGGATTTTCAAAATTTCGCTAGCACCTGAAAATTTTTTCGGGTGTGCAAACAAATGTTCTTCCAACGTTAAATATTAGAATTTAGATGCGCGTATTTAATGATGTCTTAATTTTACTTTTTTTTTTAATTAAAATTTCAGCTAACAAAATATTCTTGTTGTTAGCACGATTGGCTACGCCTGTATATTTTTTCCTTAAAAAAAAAAAAATTGAATGAATATAAAAATAAAAGCGAGTGCACCCTTCACAAATAACCGGAATGTATCGGTTAAGAGGTTGGCAAGTTGGCGGTGAATGTAGCAGAATTTCGAGAAAAATAAAAAGGAAAAAGGAGAGAAAAAACAATGATTGATCAGATATTGCCGAAGAAAAAAAAATGTTTATGAACGAAATTAATAAGTTGCTATAAGAAAAATTTCGTAGTAATTTGCAATTCATGCTTCTGATATTATTTATCAATATTATGGAATTTAATAAAACTTAACGTTAATTTTAGAATTTGCAAATATAAGCTAAGGTTTTTTAAAACTTTTTTCGTATTGACAACTAAAATAAATTTATTGGAACTGTTGTCTCTTGTGATTTTTATTAAAATATTAACTAGTATTTTATCTTCATATTTTATTTATACAAAAAATTCTGTTGGATAATTAATTTCTTGATTTGATTTGCACTTGAAATATCATCTCAAGTGAATTTATACTTCTATTAATTATTTGTGATAATATTAATAAAATTTTAGGATAAATAAAAATTAATTCAAAATAAAACAATTTGATCAAATTTATAATGAAAAAATTCTAATATTATTCTTAAAATAATTTAAAGATATCTTCAAAAATTATTATCACACTTTTTTTCTTATTCACAATTTTCTTTAATTAAAAACTTGACTTTTAATAATTAAAAAAAGTCAAGTGATATTTATAATATCAATAATAAGAAAATTTTTAAAGAAAAAAAAATTAATTATAAAATATATAAAGCTTTTTTACTTTAAATATTGATTTTTAAAATATATACAAGATTTTATTATTTATACTTATATATTTTAATAATATTATTAGTAATTAAAAAAAATGTTTTTTTATAATTGAGTAAGTTTTTTAAAAATTGATTATAATATTAATATACAAATAATAAATAAAGTAAATTGTTAAATTTTAACTTTTAATTAAATTCTTTAAATGATAAAAATTTATTAAAGTTAAAATTTTCAAAATTTTTACAAAAACTATTTTTATTATATTAAATTATTTTATTTTTTACAATAATTAAGTTAGATTAATAATAAATATTTATAATATTAAAATAAATCACTTAATAAAAAATATACTTGAATATTATATAAATATAATATTTAAATTAAATCAAATTTTTTATTAATGACCTGTGAATCAATGGCACAATAATAATATTCCTAGATTATAATCACAAGATCTGTAGTTCAATATCACTTAAGGACCAAAATCAAAAATTAACCTTTTGATCAGATTTATTGATTATTCTATAAAAGTCATATCCAATTATCCAAAACAAACTCTAATCAAGTTAGGTTGCATAAAAATAGAACTTCTAACCTTCTATTGATCAAAAGCTAAGATCTGTATTATATTATTAAAAGGATTGTATGAAGAAAGGCTTTTGATCTAATCTATCATAAATATTTCAAAAACCTTCTTCCTTGACAGTCTTCAGGATCCCTACCCTTCTAGTTCAGGATATCTCATATAATACTCTACTTAAATGAAAATCAATCAAATAGGACTAATTCAATACCATAGGTGGTAACAAAAAAATTAAAGTATATTCTTCTGAGGTCTGAACGAATAATATCTAGGAGTATTGAAAAGTAAATTAAATCCTATCAGATACATACTATACAATTTAATTTAGTGAATATAATATAAAATTTATAAAAGCTCATTACTAAATTGGCCTATTTCACCATCAATAGCTATGTATTTGACTATTCAACCCCTAGCTAAGTCTGTCTTACTCATAGAGTAGTAGCAAGTTCATCTAGAGAAAACCATAATAGGTTATCATTAATCTACATGTATATAAAAATATATAGTTTATATAAAATAATTAATATTATGCTAAAAGAATTTTATTATCCAAGATGTTAAGTTAATTTTTAATAAAAGTACTCATATCTAATACCAGTTGCAGTTTAAAAAAAAAAAGAAATTTTTTATTAATAAAAAAAATTTTTTTAATTAATTTATAATTATATTATAATAGCTTGTCTTTATTGAAAAATTAAAAGAAAAATCTATAATAATTTACAAATTTTCATAAAATAATCAATTTATTATTATATATATATATACTTTAAGTCAAATTTTAAAAACATTATTATTATTTTTTTTTTATTTTAACTCACAATTATATTATGTGACTTGATATTTATTGGGAAGTTATATAACTATATACAATATTATAGATTTTTCATATAATGACTAACTTGTTATTATACTAAAGTACTCTAAGTTAAATCTAGGAAACAATATGTCAGATTAATATAATTTTATTATTAGTAGTTTGTCACTATAAATTGCTTATAAACCATAAATTGCTAAATTAAAGGGAAAGGGAAAAAAGAAATTGAGAAAGAGAAACAATTTAAGACTTTATTAAAAAAGTTATAAAAAAAAACAATCTTCATCTCAAAAGGGATTTGCCTGATTGAAATAATCTTCTTGCTTCTCTTGAATCTCAAAAAAAGTCTTTTTTATCATTACTTATAGCATCAAATGAACTAATCTAACTGATCTTTTATTTAAATAAGTATTAGATTAGAATATCTCAAGAAAAGTATTTAGTCCTCAATTTTTGTTCATTAAAGTTTTGTTACTACCTGAGGAGCTTCAAGAAGAAACAGGAATTTGCAATTCATATTATCTATCTCTTAGTCTTTTAGTATCATAGATGTTCTCCTTAAGGGACTTGAATTTTTGAAGTATAAACATTTTTGAAATATTCTTTTCAATTATCAATAATGTCATTGAAACATGTGAGTGTAACCAATAAAAACTACTTTACATTTCAAAAACTAATGTGTTTTATATCAGCCAATCACCTTTGATAAGAATTTGTATTATCTAAAATTTAGAATCAAACTAAGATAGATAAAATTTCCTCAAAAACCATGAAAATAAAAGCTTTAATAGAA
>CAJVPT010006166.1:0-11312 GCA_910592055.1 Acaulospora colombiana
TTGATGATCGTGTTCATCGGTGTCAAAAGTAAGAGCTTGTCCTATATGTTTTCCAAGATCCCTAGTTGCTTCGGTAGTGGTTTTATATAAACTCGTTATACCACCAGTTAGATTTTCAAGAACACCTTGTTTCTTTTCTTTCTTCTCTTTTTCAATGGTAATTACCTCTCGTTTATGATCTTCAATGACTTTATGTGTTGCTTTATCAATTACATACTTGTCTGTAGCTTCTAATATTTCTTTTTCTGCATCAGCATCTCCAATTTGAGAAGAAAGATATTCGCGAGCTCTATTATATTTATCTCTCCATTCTCCTTCGTGTTGAGAAGCGGCATTTTTGAGATAACTAAGATTTACGGCTGTTGTCCACCAAGATGTTGATTCGGGTTTCTTTAATTTTTCATTAGTAGTGTATGTTTGGACGGTGGTTATTAAAGTTTCGGTTGATGGAATGTCCAGCTCTTTTTTAATAGTTTTACTCAATTCTATTTGTCCGTCTTTCTTTTGTTCGGAAATAATTTCTTTGCAGGTTTCAGGAGTCGTAGTTAGTTGAATAGCCGTAACTGCTGCTTTTTTATGTTCATTAGTTATTTTCTCTGTCGTTTTTTCAATTACTACTTTATTTGATGTCTTAATAATTTCTTCTTCTAATTCAGGATTATTAAGCTTAGAATGAAGATATTCCCGTGCTTTATTATATTTCTCTTTCCAAGTATTTTCGTGATGTGGTGCCGTAGTGTTAAGGTATCCAAGGGTTAGGGCGGTTTTCCAAATAGAGGTATCAACCATTTTAAGTTTATCATTTTTCGTGACATCTTGAGCTGAAGTAATAAGATCTTCGGGAGAAGTGACATCAAGTTCTTTAGTAATTGTTTCACTAATTTCGAATGAACCATCATCTTTCTGAGTGGAAATAGCTGTTTCGACGGTCTCGGGTGTTGTAGCTGATTGAATAGTGACGATTGCCGTTTTCTTTTTTTCAATAATAACCTTCTTAGTTACATTATCGACTACGTATTTATCTGTAATATTAAGTAATTCTTTTTCGGTTTCCGCATCGCCGATCTGCAAAGTAAGGTATTCTCGCGCTTTATTATACTTATCTCTCCATTCTCCTTCATGTTGAGATGCAGCTTTCTTAAGATAACTAAGAGTTAATGCTGTTTTCCACCAAGAAACTGCTTCAGGTTTCTTTAGTTTTTCATTAGTAGTATACGTTTGGACTGTGGTTACGACTTCTTTTGCAGGAATATCTAATTCTTTAACTATAGTCTGACTTAATTCGAAGCTTCCGTCATTCTTTTGTGTTGTAACAACTGATTTTGTTTTTTCAGGAGTGGCATTTGATTGAACAACTATTAAGGCAGCAGCTTTTTCTTGATGGTCGTGATCGTCCGTATCAAAAGTGAGAGCTTGTCCAATATGTTTTCCAAGGTCTCTAGTTGCTTCAGTCGCATTTTTATATATGCTTGTCAAGCCGCCAGTTACATTTACAAGGACGCTTTGTCTCTTTTCTTTCTTTTTCTTTTCAGTAGAAACCACATCTTGTTTATGATCTTCAATGACTTTGTATGTTGCTTTATCAACTACATATTTATCTGTGACTTCTAAAATTTCTTTTTCTGCATCAGCGTCTCCAATTTGAGAAGAGAGATATTCGCGGGCTTTATTATATTTATCTACCCAGTCCTCTTCGTATTGAGCAGCGGCATTTTTAAGGTAGCTAATATTTACGGCTGTTGTCCACCAAGATGTTGATTCTGGCTTCTTTAATTTTTCATTTGTTGTATATTTTTGTACGGTGGTTACTAGAGTTTCGGTTGATGGAATATCTAATTCTTTTTGAATAGTTTTATTTAATTCAATTCGTCCATCATCCTTTTGTTCAGATAATATCTCATCGCAGGCCTCAGGAGTAATAATCGATTTAATAACCGAAACTGCCGCTTCCTTTTGTTTATTAGATACTTTCTTCGTCGCTTTTTCAACTACTACTTTATTTGTCGTCTTGATAATTTCTTCTTCTAATTCAGGGTTATTAAGTTTAGAATGAAGGTATTCTCGGGCTTTATTATATTTCTCTTTCCAAGCGCTTTCATGATGTGGTGCCGTAGTGTTAAGGTATCCGAGAGTTAAAGCAGTCTTCCAAACGGAGGGTTCGATTGATTTAAGTTTATCATTTTTCGTGACATCTTGAGCTGAAGTAATAAGATCTTCGGGAGAAGTGACGTCAAGTTCTTTAGTAATTGTTTCACTAATTTCAAATGAACCATCATCTTTCTGAGTGGAAGTAGCTGTTTCGACGGTTTCGGGTGTTGTATGAGATTGGATAGCAATTATTGCGGTTCTCTTTTTCTCAACAATTACTTTCTTAGTTACGTTATCAACCACATATTTATCTGTAGTATCGAGTAATTCTTTTTCTGTCTCTGCGTCGCCAATTTGTAAGGTAAGGTATTCACGTGCTTTATTATATTTATCTCTCCATTCTCCTTCATGTCGAGATGCGGCATTCTTAAGATAACTAAGAGTTAATGCTGTTTTCCACCAAGAAGCTGATTCCGGTTTCTTTAGTTTTTCATTAGTAGTACATGTCTGGATGGTTGTCACGACTTCTTTTGCAGGAATATCTAATTCTTTAACTATAGTCTGACTTAATTCAAAGCTTCCATCATTTTTTTGCGTTGTAATAATCGATTTTGTTTTCTCAGGAGTAGTATTCGATTGAACAATTATTAAGGCAGCAGCTTTTTCTTGATGATCGTGTTCGTCCGTATCAAATGAGAGAGCTTGTCCAATGTGTTTCCCAAGGTCTTTAGTTGCCTCGGTAGTAGAGTCATATACACCCGTTAAAATGCCGGTTACATTTTCGAGAATACTTTGCCTTTTGTCCTTCTTTTCTTTCTCAATGGCAATTGCTTCTTTTTTATGTTCTTCGATAACTTTGTATGTAGCTTTATCAACTACATATTTGTCTGTAATTTCTAGTAATTCTCTCTCTGTATCAAAATCTCCAATTTGAGTAGAGAGATATTTGCGACCTTTATCATATTTATCTTTCCATTCTTCCTCGTGTTTATCAGCGGCTTTTTTAAGGTAACTAAGATTTACGGCCGTCGTCCACCAAGATGACGACTCTGGTTTCTTTAATTTTTCATTAGTGGTATATTTCTGTATGGTAGTCACTAGAGTTTCAGTCGATAGTATGCCTAATTCTTTCTTTATGGTCTCACTTAATTCAATATGACCACTTTCTTTCTGCTCGGATACCACAGCACGAGAGATCTCGGGGGTTGTGGTTGACTGAATGATCTCAACTGCTGCAGTTTTTTGCTCTTTCGCCACTTTCACAGTTGTCTTCTTAACAATAATTTTGGTCGAAATCCTTATAATCTCCTCTACTAATTCAGGGTTATTAAGTTTGGTGCTAAGATATTCTCGAGCTTTACTACATTTGTCTTTCCAAATACGTTCGTGATGAGGAGCAACTGTTTGAAGATATCCAATCGTTAGAGCAGTCTTCCACAATGATGAATCGATTGATTTGAGATTGTCATTAGAAATTGTGTCTTGAGCCGAAGCGACGAGGTCATCCGAAGAAACATCAAGTTCTTTCGTAATTGTTTCGCTAACTTCGAATGAACCATCCGCCTTTTGCTCTGAAACAGCTGACTCAACAATTTCAGGAGTAGTTGATGTCTGAATCGTAACTATGGCAGTTCTCTTCCTTACTATGATAACTCTTCTAACGACGTTATCAATTACGTATTTTTCTGAAACTTCTAATAACTCTTTTTCGGCGTCTGCATTACCAATTTGCGAGGTGAGGTATTCTCGTGCTTTATCGTATTCACCTTTCCACTCCCCTTCATGTTGAGATGCGACGTTCTTAAGATAGCTAAGCATTATTGCAGTTTTCCACCAAGAAACTGATTCAGGCTTCTTTAGTTTTTCATTTGAAGTGTGCGTTTGAATAGTAGCCACAATCTCTTTTGCAGGGACATCTAATTCTTTAACAAAGTTCTCGTTCAATTCAAAGCTTCCATCCTTTTTCTGTGCCGTGACGATCGATCTAATTTTTTCGGTAGTAACAGTCGCTCGAGCATCAATTAAAGCAGATGCCTTTTCTTCGTGATCGTAACCGTCAGAGACAAGAGCATCTTCTACGTGTGTCCCAAGGCTCTTAGTAGATGCATGTGGACTGCCGCCAAAAATGCTAGAAAATATGCCCTTCGTCCACGATCCTCTCTTTTCATCCTTTCCTTCTATTTTTTCTGCATAATATTTATTATTGTAATTAGACCGCAGAAAAATGATAAACTGAAGCAATCATATCATCTTACCTTGATAATCAGAGTCTAGTCCCTTAGCTTCTTCATCGACATTATAATTTTGTATTACAAATAATCTTGCAGACTCCATAAGATTTGATTCGACATCTTTGTTTTTAATTTGTGAACTCAACCATGAATAGGACTTCTCGTACCCGGCAGACCAATGCTCTCGATGATCAACCGCAACCAAACGGTAATACCATAATATTATTGCAGTAACTAAAATATCCTGGTGTAATTTGGTGGTTTCTGAAACAAAGTGAGATTTTAACGCGAGTTCCAAGGATTTCACAGAATCATAACCCAGAAGATTTGCAAGTTCATCATTTAAAGTATAGCCCCCATCTTGTGTGCGATAAGATAGAGTCTTTTTGATAATTTCGATGGTGATTGTATTTCTCACGTAAATAGTTTTTGTACGAACAATTAGCTTTCCATATTGATCTAAATATATCCAATATTCGGTTAATTTAACGCTAAAGAAAAAGACTCATTAACAAAATTAAGACATACCCATGTTCTCCTCCCTCAATTTCTTTTCCTCTTCGTCTTTTTTTACAGCTGCTTTATTTTCAATTATAGTTACAAAACTACGATCGGCCTCTTCAGCTTCCTCCCCCACTTTGTATCTTTCGACAATAGGTTTTCGGGCGCACTCCAATACTTCATTCACCAGCTTTGTATCTTCACATTGTCCTATCAACCATTCATACGATCTCTCGTACGAATGAATCCACTTTTGTCGGAAATTAAAGGTTACCAATCGCAAATACCAAATTGTGTAAGCAGTAACCCAAATGTTAACATGGAGGCTCGTAACGCGCTCGGTTTTGAAATAGATCTGAAGATATTTAGTAAATTCATCGACTGATTTGAATCCATAAAAAGCGGCGACTTTTTCGTTCATAGCCACACAGCCATTTTCGTCCTGGTAACTGATAATACGTTTTACATGGCGAATAGTTACTCTTGTTTCTATAAAATAAATATGAAATTGTATTTTAATTTTAGAAAACCCCCCGAAAAAAATATATATATCAAAAATACTGACCTTCCACAATTGTTGTTGTAATGTGGAATCTCTCAATAATGAATCGATCGCATGCTTTGTATAACTGGTCTACGGTATCGAGGTTGCTTACTTGAGAGGACAACCAATATTCACTATCGTCAACCGTAAATATCCATTCACTACGATGTTTACTACATAAGATCCTTAAATATGTAATGACAAGAGCAGTTGCCCATACATCTAAGCCGCAATTAACAAGGGTATCATCTGCGGAAACATGTTTTTTAAAGCTTTCTATCAATTCTTGCTGATTCTTGAAATTAAAGAATCGAGCCAAACCATCAGAAAATGAAAAGGCCCCATTAGCACGCCTCCAGCTGATGAGAATGTAAACATGATTGATTTGAATGCTCTCGAGTGAAAAAGCAAAACTTTCTTCAAAATCTAGAACAATGGGGATAAATTGAACGATCAAGTGTAAATTTCCCTTGCTTTCCTTGAGGGAAACCCACTTATCAAAGAGCTCTCCAACTTCGAACGAACCATCATCTTTTCTTTTAGTCAAAGAATTCACTTCAAAAGGGTAATGACCAAGAGGTCTGTCTTTTACAAAGACATTTTCGTCGTAAATCTCAAAAAAGACCTTTTCATTGACTCCGTATATAGGGACGTAATGAACTTCATTCCAAATAGGACTAACGGTTTCATTCTTGACGCGAGTTCGAACCATCTCTTTACCAGAGAAATTGACGATTCGAACATAAGGATCTGGTTTGGATGATGTGAACAAACTACGAGATTTTTCAAGATTTTTGGCAGACTCAATGTTAACCCTGAGAATACCAATTACATCCTCGGAAACGATAATTTCTTCTTCAATTTCGACATCAGTAGGACGTTCGATATCCCTAGTTTCTATAGCATGTTGGAAAGAACCATCTTCGTCCATTGTTGTCTTGTCAACTTCGAATCTTCTTATGACAAAATTTTTAGCGGCATCAAGAAGTTCGTTTCTTGTGTCCTCATCTTGAACTTGTTGACAAATCCAATCATAAGACCTTTGATATGTTTCTACCCATTCACCTTTAAAATCTATCAAGACAAGACGAATATACCAAATCGAAATCGCAGTACTCCAGACATGAATATCGAGCTTAACGGCTTTCGTGTATGAAGCAAAATGAGTTTCAAGATGTTTTTTCGCTTCCTCGGTCGAATTAAAACCAAGTGACCCTGCTAATTCGTTGTTAAGTTCGAAACAACCTGACTCTTTTTTATAGATAAGGAACCGACGGACAATACGTAGGGTAACGTTACGGCGAAGAATAATCGATTTCTTGGAAACGGCTACATGTTAAATAGACAATGAGGACAGATCGATATAAAAAATTGTACCATTATCAATTGTAAATTAATATCCTTACCAAGAACCCCCAAGGCTCGTTGTTGATCATCACTTTCCCATTGATTAACATTAAAATGTTGAATAACAAATCGATTTGTACAACTATTAAGACGTTCTTCAACTTCAAGATCTGCAATATTTTCGCTTAACCAAGCCTCACTCTTGTTATAAATTTCTATCCACTCGAGACGATGTTTCCATAGCAGCGCCCTAAGGAATGAAATAACGAGAGAAGTACACCACATTTTGCTATCCAAAGAACGAACTCCCTCATCATTTTGTATAAATGTAGTAAAGGCTTCTATTAATTCTTGTTTGGAAGAAAAGTTAAACAATCCCGCCAATGAATCAGTAGATTCAAAGTATCCATCTTGATGTTGATAAGTTAGGAGGAGATATAAATGATGAATGGAGATAGTGGTGGTAGTGATCTTAATAGATCTAACTTCTGATTCCGAGAAGTTGTAAAAAGCAGCAACAAAAGTTAATTTTCCTCGAGTTTTCCTATTAAGGATAAGATCGACATCTAATCTTGATTTCTTTTCTTCAAAAGATCCATCAGAAAAAGCTTTGACAATATCCTTGAGATCAAGTATATAAAATCCCAGAGGCGAATTTTTGAAGAAAACATTGTAATCATAGACTTGCATCTTGAACTTTTCGTGAAGGTCATAAATAGGAATATAAAACACTTGATTCCATATGGGATTGAGATTGTTATAAATTACACGTGTTTCACCGTATTTCCAACCGGTGGTCACATTAGAAATTTCAACGAATGGATCAGAAGAGCCACCACCAAGCCATGAGTCTACTTGCTTTAGACCTTTTGCGCTAACAATTTCAATTCTTGCGACACCAAGAAGTTTAGCTTATGACATGGAAAAGGACCAATAATAAGTAAATCAAATAATTTCGAATAAGAAAACTGATTTTTGATACTAATAATCCTTACCAATATCACGACGAGTAAACCGAGACTTAATAATTTTCACTTTTTGAGCAATTTCCGCCTCGAATACACGATCCCGTGATAAAACTTCTTCCTTCACTTCGTAATGTTCCCTAACAAATGATTTAATCAAGTCAAAAGCCTCTTGTTCAACAAACTCCTTACCTTCAAATTGTCCCCATAACCATTCGTAAGACTTTTCATATTGTTGAATCCATTCTTTCTTATGTTCAATTGCAACATAACGATAAAAATAAATTACAAGAATAGTGACTAAAACATTGATATCCAATTGTGTGACGCTTTCTGTTTTTGCATTTCTTTTAACATATGCAGTAAGTGATTCGCGAAGTTTCTCGGCATTATCAAAATTAAGTGACCTTGCTAGTTCATCGGTGATATTATATGACCCATTTTTATGCCGGCATTTCATAATACTGGCTACGGAAATTGCGACATTGGGCTTTGTCGAACCTGCGATAAAACAATTTCGTATTACAAAACATTAATGACGCAATTATACAAAATCAATGAACAATGACATACGTGGGCTATCATCAATATCAAATCTTTCGAGGACTGCCTTTCTACCAGTAGCAATTATGATCTCTTCGGTTTCCAAATCCTTATCTATCTCCTTATTAATATACTTTTCAGCGCGGTCGTAAATTCCTTTCCATTCACTCCGACAATCTTTCAATAAATATCGCAAGAACCATAAAATCATACTGGTTGTCCATATTGTGGAACTAATTTTAGAGATTCGTTCTTCGCGGGATTGTTTTCTGTACAATTCGAGCAACTTCTCCGGCTCATGAAAACCGAACAAGTTTGCCAATGTTTTTGACGGAGGAAAACTTCCATTGGATGCTTGTAAGGTGACGAGTACATATAAAGTGGAAATATCGAATGGCCTTTCTTTGAGGTTTGCAAGAAAATCTGGTGATGGCTCCGGAAGAGGTGTGAGCGGGAAGAATTTTGCCCGGTAATGGAGCTGACCTTTGTCAGAGAGTTTTACCCAGCTAAAAATTTTTTTAAATAATAGAAAAAAATGAACAAGGTTCGTCATAGTATTTATCAACGACATATTATATCCTGCTTACTTATCAACTCCGTTCGTGCCTTCGAAAACGCCTTCTGAAACTTCTTTCACTACTTCTTGGGTAATTTCAAGAGTACATCTGCCAAGAAAAGAGTGCCTGGTGAAACTGTTGTAATCCATCACTTCAAGTACGAATTTCTCTCCAATATTCTTAAGGGATAGATAATGGACTTCATTCCAAACAGGATTCAATTCATTCTCAATGTATCTTGTTTGGGCAATGATATCCTTGCTACCTTCACCTAAAACCTTAACGTAAGGGTCCGCTTTTCCTATTAAGTCAAAATAATTGATGTTATATATATACCATTAAATATTCATCATTTAACTCATTTGATCATCGATGTAACAATATACCTCCTCCAACAATTGAATCGACTCTCTTGAGGTTCTTTGCACCTAATAACTCTAGTTTGATGACACCAATCGCTGGTCCATCTTTTTAAAAGAAAATGTAATATTAATTTAATATATTTTCACTTATTTTGTACCAATGCGTGCTTATATATTTTTGATTTAAGACTATACCATAACTTCTCGTCTTGTGAAGTGGCAAAATGGTCCATTGAGAATGATTTCCACTCTTGCCAAAATTTTTTGATTGAGCATCAGAGAAAATAATATGTGCCCCGTCTTTGATGGCACCCTTCACTTCAATCACGTACTTAGTATTGCTTTGAAGAGCAATACGACCATCGCTGGTGAGAATCCATTTCTGGTTATTAGGTTGGCTTCTTCTGCTATGTAAGATTATGCGACTTCCCAATTTTCCTATTTTGAAGATTGAGTAATTTAAGAAAAATGGATACATAAAATTCCCCATATTATGGAAAAGCACTCAACAATTTTTCTCCTTACCATTTTCAGCCTCTAAACATAAACCTGATCGTTTATTAACTATCCAGCCATCCTCGTAGCTCCAAAGCTGATGATGATCATGTTCACTCTTTTGTTGACTAAGAACTACTTTGTTGCCATCTCTTATTGTAAAGGAGGTAAAAATACCACGTTCGATATCGACAACAAAATTCGAACTACTGGAAGGAATAGAAATATAAAATTCTCCCTTGGGAAACGGAACACTGGTCATTATAGCTTAATTATTTGGTATTCACAGATATAATAATCTGTTCCCGAAGAAAAAAAAAATTCTGCAAGGGCTTTTTATAACTCATCTTTTTTTTTTTTAATATTCAATTGATTAAGAAACTGGTGTGCCCGCATCTTTTTCCCATACGCAAATCGTCGGCTGAGGTATTGGCTAATCTCTTAAGGTTGCACAGCAATTAATTCAAACTATAATGAGACTAAGTGTTACGATGCGACGCGTACAATTTCTTAAGATTTTTTCTTTACTAATAATAACTGACGAAATTTCGTTAATTGATTGCGCATAATTGGTTTGAATGCGGCTTTTTGATATTCCGTTGTATCCAGACGATATCGACATCAGTCGTTAGAATATTTTTTTAAAGAAAAAAAAAAAAGGGCGAAATGTAAATACGCGTAAAACAGTAGACCGTCTGCTCCCATATTTGTTGAAGAAGATTAGCCAAACCTCAGCCAAAAGGTTTACACAATTTTTTTTTTTCCTGTAGTTGTGCATGTAACGAAGAAAATGTATAAATTATTGATAATAATTCCTTATTAGTAGTTTATAAAGAAAAAAAAAATACTTGGCTCACGATATATATGCATTAGTGCCTATTCATACTGTGAAACTTTATTTTTAAAGTTGGTAGGAAGATCCCTTGACAAAAATTTAAGTTATCGATGAAGTTTATTTATTGACAGGATGTCGATCGTTTTAAACTGTAAATTAAAAAAAATCCAAAATCCTGGAAGATAATGCCAAACATGGAATTTAAAATAAGCATGCGTTTAATGTTACACTTGGCACTTTTGCATATGAATTTATTTATATTTGAATCTGAGAGCGTTTGAATTATCTGGAAATTTCTTTCATAATAACGCTTATTTTAGAGTTGATGTTAATTCCATCCGAAATTGCCCGAATTTTTTTTTTCTTTGTTCCCGCCAACATAAACTCAGATGTGAATTTTGTAACACTTACTTTTTATATCCGAAAAAGATCTTTAGATTGATAAGAAAAAAGAAATTCCTAAACGTTCACGCCCACAATAAAATCTAATAATAGTTTGGTCTTGAAAAACCATAATAATAGACACGGTGAATCTAATAATCGAATATACAAAAATTGATTTATTATTATTTTATCATGTAAATTGATATTATTACTTGATTATTATAAAATAAATAATTAATAATTAAATATTTTATAATTAAAATAAAAATTTTTAAATAAATACTATCTAAATAATAAGCATAATAATAAAATTATTTTAATAAATTATTTTAATAATAATTTTTTTTTTTTTTTGCAATATATTAAGTTAGACTAATAATATAAAATATGGTTACTTTCAAAAGTTTGTGTTTACTTACTATATTTTTATTATAAATTTCAAGTTTAACAATTTTTAAAT
>CAJVPT010006167.1:0-11312 GCA_910592055.1 Acaulospora colombiana
TATCAACAAGGATTTGTATTTGTGATAGAAATCAAGGTCATTGATTGTTTCATCAAACCCATCTTTGAATAGCCCTTCAAGCGTGTAGAAGGTAGGCTTTAAATAAATCTTGAAACCTCGAATTGTTAGTCCAAAACCACTGGTAGTAGGAGTGTAATTGTGAATATCAATCTCCCTTTCTGTAGATAGATGAATCCAATATTCACCGGGTTTATTCCCTACTTGCTTTACTAATTAAAGCACTGTTTATTCGTCGAGCTCATTGCAATCGATCTTGAAAATTTTTCTGGAAGGCTTCTAGGCCAGTGCTCCAGCAGTACTGACCTTGGTTTCTTAATGGACTGACTTATGTTTTTTTCTTCGCTTGGCATGTTTGTTAACTTCCATAGTATCCAGTTTGTGATATCTATTGAAATGTTTCTTTCGTGAAGTGTGACTAGTAAAGTCTTCACCACATTCAGAACATTTACATGCCTTGGAAGACGGAGATTGTTTAGGCAAAGATTGTTTATCCTTTGGTTTGCCCTGTTTCTTGTCTCCTTGACGTCTTCCTTTTTTTGGATGACATTTTCTCTTCTTTTTTGAGGAGCCCAGATCAAGTGGAGGAGAGAAGACTTGTCGTTTAGAATTACTAAAACAGACAGAAGAAGCCTTGCCTATTCATTTAGCAAAGAGCTCCTTTACTTGGTCCAGCTGTTCTGCAGGTCCAGAGTACTTGAACGTAGCACCGTAGGAAAAGCTTATCTCTACAGAGAAGTTCACCATATTATATTTGGTCTTTAAAATTACTATTTCTCGTTGTTTACTTTTTTCCTTGAGAAAATTTCCTTATAAGAAAATTTTTAAGAAAAAAGGGGTTATGGGAAAGAGTTTTTTTTTTTTCTTTTTAAATTATTAATCAATTTCTATTATATAATTCAATATAAACAAATTATTAATTAATTTTTACTATATATAGTAATTTAATATTATTTATATTATAATTTGTATGATTTTTACTATATATTTCATTAAAAATTTTCTTAAAAAATTGTTATTTTTACTTTATCATTTGTCGAAATTTTAATTACAATATATATAGTATTTATAATTTAAAGAAAATATAGTTAAATATTTATAAAATTCTTTCCACTAATATGACCTATAGGTTCATAGTACAGTAGTAGTACTTCCAGGTCATAATCACTAGGTCCAGAGTTCAATATCACATGAGAGTCAAATGAAAATAAGTCACAAGGTGATACAAAGATTCTATCTATCTCATGATGATAATTTGGTAATCCAAGAATAATAATAAAACAAGAACTGATGGATCAATAATGCAGTGGTTAACATTTCATAAAAGATCAATATTACAAGATTCAGATTTGATTTCACCAATAAGACATAAGACTGCTTAATAAGGAAAAGATCTTATTCATTGATATAACTGTAAACTAATTGATGTTTTTAATATAGCATTCAGTCTATTAATATATTGTGATCAAGTTGTGATCTAAAATCAAATAGGATTATTATTGACATAATCATATTATCAATAAAAATGATAATAAGAAGAATAGATTTCCAAACTGATAGCATGCCCCTCAAAACTTATTCTTATGCATGTAGCTATACTACCTTTCACTAACTTGACTATTGAAAGGTCTTGATGGAAGAAGAAATCCACAGACTACTCTAAAGAATTAAAAATTGGAATCCAGGATGCTGAATTTAACAATCTGATAACCAGAATACTCTTAATAAAAAATTGTTCTAGAAATAATTAAGACAGAATTGTGTGGTCTTCCAGCTAGGGGTTGGGTTAATAGTAATTGTATATAGCATTGGTTAAATATATAGCTATTCATATAAATAGGTTTACTATAACATATACAGTATATATAACTACTTATTTGTAATAACTAAACAGTTATAATTAATAAAATTACAAATTAAGGCTATGGGACCACAATGATAGAACATTCTACCTCAAGACATGACTCAATGAATACCATATGATAGACAATCTAAACAAAAGAAAACTACACCTATACAAAGGTCCTAATTATACAATATACAGAAAGCAGGAAAAGAAAGATTTGTACCTATTCACATGTGAACTCAACAAGACAAGACTAATAGGAAAATATATCACCCTTCTCATACAAGAATGTGTGGCTAGAATGAATGGTTACAAATAAATTGAACCTATGTAGAATAAATGGAACAGTTTACTCTCTCAAATAATACCAATAGATTGGACAAACTGAGGCCACAAAGTAAATTAGATGAACATTATTATGGGTCACGTGGGTGATGCAATTTACGCGTAATGGTCTAAAATCCAAAAACCTGAAAGTCTGGTATGAAAGATTGAGTGTTGCAAGGTAAGAAACTATAGATAAGGCTCAGGTACTGATAAGAGAACTATGTGTATCTGAAAAAGTATGGAAAGTTTAGCAAAGCTTAAGGTTAGTATAGCCGATTATAAAGTAGATAGCCCATTGTTAGTTAAAAAAGTATAAATAGCTTATCAATGTATGCTGAAAAGGCAGAGCTGAATGTATTAGGAAAACAGCTCTCATTGAGAATAGAGATAAGAATTAGTGATATATCAAAGAAACAGAATGCAATAAAGAGACACTTACCTTTGGCCAAGTCAATCACTATGCCTCTGCCTTCCTTAAGTGTTCTTTATAGAAGGCGTTCTCTTCTTTGTGTCATTTGTGAATATTCTTGAGAAGTCTGGGTTATGCGAGGCGCTATGGATTAGTGACGGACTCGCCGGGATAGCTCACGACAATGGTATTGTGTTTCTCTATTACTTTTTGAGATTTTATAACTTTCTTATTTCTTTTGAGACTTTTGCCTTTTTAAAAGTCTCTTTAATTGCAAAGCTTTTTACTATTTGATGAATTCAGAGCTATATTTATCATCTTTTTCTTTATGTAATACAATCTTTATTGTTTTGGGTTTATTAAAAATTGCCTTGAATACTTTACTTGATCTTTAAAGACTCTCCAGATCTTGTTTGTATATTTTTCTTTTTTATTTTTTTTTAGTTCTTTTATAAGAAGAGGATCTAATTTTGTTTTTAGCTTATAATTCAGGCTTTTATGATAAGCTTGACATTGTTCTGGCAAGGATCTTTTTATATTAATTCTTCTTTTATTTTATTATTTCAGTTTAGTAGCTAGGTTTCTTATAAAGAGGTTTTCATCTTACAAGGTAATTATTAATATAGTGTGATCATACTCTGTGATTTCTTATACTTCTTGATTATTGAATCAAAGCAGCAAATATCTTATTAGGCCTTGTAATATTCAGATATAATCAATTCTACTATTACTTGTAACATTCTATCATGTTGGGATTTTATTTTTGCCTTCCTATATTACTTGAGTATCTAGAAAGTCCCAATCATTCAAAAAGTTAAACAATAGAATTTTAGGATATCAAAAAAATCTAAATTTAATCTTAAAGAATGATATTCTATCTTCAAATAGATTGTAGATAGTATTGAAATTACCATTACTATAATATAAAAATTTTGTCTATACTTCTTTTTAATAAGACTAATTAAACTCTCTTGTACTTTTTTGCGTCATTGTTTATCTAATAGAATATAAATCTATATAATACAGACTTTTTTTTTTTATAAGGAAGTTTACTGCTACTGTATTATATAACCTTTTTTCTCTTTTACTAGTGGTATTTTTATTTTCAAATTTTTTTAAATTAGAAGACCAATTCTTGCTCTAAATAGTATGTTTTTGTTTATATTGTAAAAGTATTTATAGGCTTTTTGATTGATAAAAGCCTATTTTTCATTGGTTTGGATTAGCATATTTTTACATATTTCTATTATATCTATTCCTTGTTCTTGTATTTCTTCAATAAGGCTTTGCTAATTTGTTTTGTTTGAGACACTTCTGATATTATAAATATCTATTTTATCACTCTTTTTTTAACTTTCTCTTCATTTTTTTTGTTTTTTGTTTGTTATTCTTTATTTTTGCTATGCAAAAATATTATATGCTCATTTTGTAAAAATGTTTCTATATTTAAATTAGTATCTTGTTTTATTAACTTATCTAGATCTATTATTTGTTCTTTATTCTTATTATAGGTCTTTATTGAAAGAAAATTGGATTTTTTCTTTCTTTGTTTGTCTTGATAAACTGATATATTATATTAGAAATAATCTATCCATATTGCTTTTCTTCTTCTTTGTTAACTAAATATTGATTTGCTTTTAAGCCTAACAATCTTTCATTCAGTTTCTCTAGATTCATCAATATGATCTTGAGTGAATTCTGCTTATCTGTTGATTTTGGATTATTAAGTTGCCTCCTGTTTTAACTTTCCAATAGATTTCTAGAATTTCCTAATAGTTTTCTATTACTTCCTATTACTAGGTGGTTTAAGGTTCTATAATATCTTTGTCATCTATTGTTGTTATTTTAATCTTATTGCTTTCTTCTTTGCTTGATTGTCTATTTATATTCAAAGGTTATAGTAGAGCTTATTAATTTATTGTCTGAAAGTGAGTCTGGTATAAGTTTAGTATCTGTTTCTACCTTTATATATTCTAGTCTACCTTTAAATCTTTTAGTTTTAAATTTGAAATATATTGTAGTTTTTTTCAATATGATCTTTGTACTTCATGATAGTTGTAATCCTGATAAGCAGATATACTACTTGCAGGCTCTTATTATAACTTCTTTTTTGCAAAGTATACTATTATAAAGTTTTATTTTTTCAATATATAAGAATTTCTTGACATATAACAAGTCTTTGTTTTTGTACTATTAAGTGTCCTGGTTATCAGACTAGTGAATATTTTATTTGTACCTAGGAGCCTTATTGAATTTTTGTTTCATTTAATTAATAGCTCATTTATTTCTCAATCTATCAACTTTTCTTTAATAAAGATTATTCTTGTTATCTTTATCCTGAGTAGTATTATCTTGAAATTTTTATGTTACTAAAGATAAGCTTTTACTCTGGTCTTGGTTTTTATCTTATAAATATCAATACTTTAAACTTCTTTATCTTTTGAGTTATTCTTGTATATAATTTTTAAAGAATTTATACTTCATATTTACTAGACTTGCATACTATATATCTTTGTTTTTTTCTTGACTATAAATTTTAAATTTCTTTTTCTCTATTTTATTAATAAATAGTTGTTTTATATGTCCTCCTTCTTCTGATTCTAGTCATTGAAAACTAAAGATTTTCTCTTTTTTATTTGCCTCTTCTAGGTATTTTAGGAGATCTTTTTCTTCTTTAAAATAAAAAATCTGCCATTCATTATTATTAGTGAAGCTTTTGTATAGAAGGTTTCATTTATCTTAAGGAAGTTTTAAGATACTGCATAGATAAGTTTTAGTTTTTTCTTTCAAACTTCTTGGAATATTTGCTATCATAGCTTCTAATTGGTATGCTTCTTTTTTGCTTATATAATATGGATTTGAAATAGAATTTATATTTTTTTTTCTATTTCTTGTACTATATAAGCTACATTTACTTATATTTTGATTTTGAATCTTTTTTCTAAATATATTTCAAGTTCTATTTCCTATCTTTTCTTATTCTTGTATATTAGATATTGTAATTTTATTATCCAATGTTAATTCATTTTTTATTAGTATAATTGTATAGAAAGAGTTTTTGTATTATTTGAATTTTTTTTTTTTTAATTATATCTAAAAATTTGTTATCAATATATTGTTGAAATAGATCTTCTTGCCTTTCTTTTTTTTTTTTTAAACCACAATTGGTATTAGATATAAGCTCTTTATTAAGAATTAACTTAATATTATGGATAATGAAATTCTTAGCATTATATTAATTATCTCATACAATCAACTCTTTTCTATAGATCCTTGATCACTATTTCTAAAGAAGTGTTTTCTAAAACTTTATGTTTTAAGAGTAATAAAACTTCAAAACTTTCTCTAAAAACATCTGTTTCATTTAGCAATAGTCATACTTTATCTTTCTTGTTTATCTTTTTTCTTCAAAACCCCTTTATCCAAGAAGTTAATGACAAGAAAACTTTTCTAGAAAAAAAAAACCAGACAAAAAAGTACTCTCTTTCTCTTTCTTATAGAGATTCCAAATACTAGAAAGAAGTGTAGACCCATAACTTCATGCTAGCTTGAAACTAGCATCAATACCACAGGCAGAAATGGCTTCTCTCTCAACATATAACAATTTTTCTTGATTTTTTGAGGGAATTTTGTCTATTCTAGCTTGATCCTGAATTTTTGTTATACCAGATTTTGGATGGATTGATTGGTTGAAGACCAATATTGGTTACTCCATAATTAGCAGAAATGTAAACAAGGATATATATGATATAGAATGTAAATGTATTTCCTAAGCTCTATAAGAACCTTAGGTCCATTATAAGTTATTGGCTAATTATGCAGATAAATAAATATTACATAGACTGTGATTTCCTTTTTCTCATTACTCCTCAAAAGTGTTATGACTATGGAATAAGTGCTCCTTCAAAGAAAAAGTTGGGTAAAAGAGTTATTGTTAGATGTCTCTTCTTTTTTCTCCATTTTCTCTTCTTATAAATATTTCAAACTTTTCCCCTTTATTTTTTTTCTCTTTTAGATCAACATGGACTAGTCTTTAACTAGTATAAGAGATCCTCAGCATCAGGTGATACTAATAATCTTGGACAAATCCTGGCATGTTAGATCCTGTTAATGAATGGCAACAAGCCAATCAATGGGTGTATTAATATACTCTAGATAATGCAAATTCTTGATTAAAAGGATGTATTTAGCAATGTACAACTATGTGTACCTAACTTATTCGCAGTTTTGTTTTTAAAAGAGACGTATTTATACTAGGTAGTCATATATTTTTCCTATTCTGGTTAGGTTAGACATAGATTGAGTCATATAAATAGATAGTTTCTTATTCTATTTCTCTTTAGTGATCTGTAAATTCTTAAACAGTATAAAAAAATATTAATTCTGATTGTTTCTAAATATAATCTTTTTTAATAAAGCACCAGAGAAGACATATGATAAGTCAATTTTTTTTTAAAAAAAAAAATCAATCATCTTATACAAATTATATATTTCTATATATATGCAAATTAATGATAACCTATTGTGGTTTGTTCTAGATAGACCTATTATCACTTCTTAAGTGGATAAATCTAACTAGGGACTGTATGGTTAATATACAGTTATTAATAATAAAAATAAGCTAATTAGTATTGAACTTACTATACAAGATTTTTATTGTTTTACTAAGCTAATTCTTTTTTGTGTGTACCTGATAGAATATGTAACACCTTCCAATATTTTTAGATATTATTTGCTCAGACCTTAGAAGTGTATATTGCTTCTTTGTTATTATCTATAGTATCAGATAAGTTTTTATTAACTGATTTTAAATTAAGTGAAATACCAGATTGGAATATTTTGATCTAGAAGAATAGAGATTCTAGATATTACTAGAGTAGAAAGGTTTTGGGCATCTATGATAGATTAGATTAGAAATCTTTCTCCATGCAATTCTTTTAGTAGTACAACTATAAATCTTAGATTCTAATCGATGAAAAGCCAGAAGTTCTATTTTTTTGCAACCTAATCAGATTTAATCTTGTTTTGAATGATTGAATATGACTTTTATAGGATAACTGATAAAACTTGATTAGAAAATAATTTTTGATTTTTGATCCTTAAATGGTATTGAACTATAAACCTTGTAGGAGTACTACTACTATACTATTGACCTACAGGTCTTATCTTCTTGCTTTTCTTTTTCCAGTTGTCAGAGATAAGTTATGTGTTAAATTAAATCTTATTCCTTGTGAAATAGTATCTTGTTTACTCCTAGAATACTTGTAATAATATTATCAAATATCATATAGATTTCTTAAGCTAATACTTTTTCTTTATTATAAATGATAGTTTATTTTTATCTGGTTATTTATTATGTAGCCCATAGTGTACTTTGTTTTTTTGCAAGTCAGATTATAGTATTAATAATATCCTTCTCTCTTTTATCTACTATATATAGGATTTTTTCAGCCTTGCTCATTGTGCATATAATAGAATAAATAATAGAAGTGAGTTATATAATATTGTTTTTGTCACATAGGACAAAAAAAACTGTTTATATACAATATATTGCTTTGTTGTTTTGATAATTTATTATTATAATTTGTGTTTTGATTTTATTTTGATTAAACACAGATTATTTATTTTTTTATCTAATGTTGTTTATCTATTTGTACTAGTTTTGTTATTGAGTTATAAATATCTGATATGTTAATATTGATTACATTTTATTAAGATATAATTGGTAATTTTATCAAATCTAGTTATTCTTGTTATGTTGTTGTGATAAATCTTGGTTGAACTTGTTTTGATAACAGATTTATATATATATATATATTTGCACTATTTTGATAAGGTGTTTAAATATTTGTAAAGATAGGATATATATATTAGACTATTTAAACTTTAAGAAACTTTGATATTCTTCTGGGTATTAAAGGATTTGAAGTTTGCTTGATTTATTAAACAAATATATTTTCTTTAAGATTTCTTATAGTATCAAAAAAGGTGTCAATCTATACTAGTTTAGCTGTAAGTTTTGTAAAGTTGATATTGTTTTTCCTTTTCTGACTGTGAATCAGTTTATATTGGCTTGTTTTTTTCTTTTTTAATAAAGAGAAAAGATTAAAATTATTAATATATATATATATTTTTTAATTTTTTTTTTAACCCGCAGTCAGATCAATATGGCTTGTCCATTTTATTGTAAATATATTTGGTATTTACATATTTTATAACTTTTACATATTGACTTACCTATCTACAAAGTTTAACCTTTTTTAGATACAACTTAGGGAATAATATTGTACTCACTTTATAACTTGGATTATTCTCTAGCCACTCAGATTATTGTTTATAGCTTATTATTATAGATCTTCTGAAATTCTAACTGTAATTAAAAAGTAAACCATTTAAAATCTTTGAATATCCAACTACTTATTATATCTATTATATTTCTTGGGACTTCATTCATTCTAAGTTTTTTTCTTTTTCTGTTATATTTCTAGAGGGAAGAATAAAGGAGTGATTGGCTTTCTTAAGAACTTATCCATTTTTCTAGTCATATCAGTTGGTACTCTAAATCTTTTAAGTTTGTTAATAATTTCTTAGTTTTGTTTCTATTCAATAGTAATGCTATAGCACTTATTCCAGACTTCCTTCTTAAAAGTCTTCCTCATTTTTTTACAAAATTTATCAATAGCCTCTTGTATTGTTGTTACTGGAATCTTAAGAACTTTGAGGTACTCTTCTAGAATCTTGGTCTTGTTTCTATGTATAAAGCTACAGACCATATTATATATGCCTTTATTCTATTGTTTAATATCCTGGATCTATTTATCTGTTACTCTTTTAACTTTTGTTTGGTTCTCATCAAATAGATCTTTTGTTTTCCTGATATATTGAAGGATTTTACTTTGAGAAATGTCTCATATAATTAATTTTTTGCTTTGAGTCTTGGAATATTCAAAGAGATGTTTTAGGATTTCCTCTTGTAATTTGCACATTGTGCATATTATGCTTGAATATAAGTTTGATTTTCTTTTTTGTATTACTTGAAGGGTAGGAAGTTTATTATGGATTAAGTTTACCAGAAAACTCTTGTTCTTGTTAGTATTAAAGGAGATATAAAAGATATTATATAGATTAAATTGTTTTCAGAAAATTTGTCAGTCAATTTCTTCGCTAGGGTGTATCTATTAGTCTTGAATATATTTTTGCTCAGTCCAGGCTAGTTCTATTTCTTAGTGTCCATTTTTTAAAAAAATCTCTAATACTGATATCAATAGTATGTTCCTTCCAAGCTACTATTGTGAAAACTTGACCCAGATCAGGTGTTTGTTGTCAAATCAAGAAGTTTTCTTTTCTGATCTGTTTTGCTAACCTGTTTGTTATATTGTTGAACTTATTGTTTTGATATATTTTGATCTTTTCAAGCATGAGGCAAAGGTTTTTCTTTTGTATTAGGTTCTTGATTCCATTCTATAATAGCCAGTTAGTCATTTTAGTCCATTTTCTTATAGAAATAAACTTTTGTAACTGGATTATCTTTCATATCTTGATAGCTACACTATGATCTGTATACTGTATATAGTTGCTTTTCTATTTTCAGGTATTGTAAAGATTATAGTAAGTATGACTAGAATTTCTACACTTGTAACTAGTAGCTATAATATTGCTTCTATTGAGAATTGTTTGATTATTATGTTGTTCTCAATTTAAATCTATGTAAAATTTATTTCAAATTTATTCTCTCTTTTTGTGCATTGCTTGTAAGATTTATCAGTAAAGAAAGTGAATTGCTTTGTGTTGTTTTTAAGTTGTGTTTAAGACGTTTTATTAGATATGTCATATGCTTCTCTAATTGTATGGCCTCAATTTAACTTTCCAATTCTCTATTTGTATCTCAATATTTTCTGATATCAACAAATATGTAATATTTGATTCATTTGTTGGTACTATAGGCTACTAGTCTGTAAGATTTCTTGGAAGTATAAGTAGATTCTTTTTTCTAAAACTTTTTTGCCTATTTAGTTGCAATAGTAATCAGTTTGATATATGTATGAAATCATTGATTGTTTGGATGTATGAAAATGACAATTAGTACTATTTGTGATAAGGTTATATGTGAACTGATATAGTGTAAAAAGTACTTCTTTGTTTTGCATTTTGACTTTTTCTATTGTAGTTTCTGTTGTTTTAGTCTAAACTTCCCAATTAATTTTTCATTTGTTCATTTTAGGGATCATTTTTATCATTTGAAGTTTATATTCAATTCATTTTAAAGTTTGATAGAACTGTTTCAGCAAGTTTTGTTGTTCTGTCACCTTTGCTTTGATTTATATATACCAACTTGAAATAGGATCTTTACAAGTACCAACAAAAATTTGAACTGCTCTTTATTCTCTTATTATTAGTATAGTTGTATTGATTAACTAATCCAAAAATATTATTTTGTTTCTTTTTAGAGAAGGAATAGCTTTTATATATTCTTTCTCATTATTTATACTGTAATTGTTTTGATACACTACATGGACAAAAGTATCGCACATCTTAAATTTATTATTATCTAAAAATGTACATAATAACTTTATTTAAAATTTTAATATGTTATTATTTATATTTTAAAAAAACACATGTATAATTTTCGTGTTTTTTCAATAAGTAAACATTAAATTAAATATAAATACATATATCCTTCCAGTATTTTTAATTTCAAAAATGTATCATTTA
>CAJVPT010006168.1:0-11312 GCA_910592055.1 Acaulospora colombiana
TTCAGACTAAACAAAACTAAGTCTAAACTAGATACTCTAAGTTAGATTTAGGGGACAATATTTCACTCTCCTAGTAGTTTGGCAATAGTGCCTCTAAGTCTATTAGGATCATTGCCAACAGTTTGTCACTATAGATTATTCCGAAAAATGATGAATTGCTAAAGTTGGCATTGGAAAAAGGGAAAGAGAGAATACAAATAAAAGTTCTCCAAAAGGTTCTTGCTCTATTTCACAGTTTCCTCTCAATGAGGGTTTGCCTGATTGGAATATTCTCTAAGCTTCATAACATTTGAAAAACTTAGCTATTCCTGAAAGTGATTTCAAGAAAAATATTTGAGGAACTTATCCTTCTTATGATGTACAGATTTGCTTATTGCTAGTAAGGCTAGTGCCATATTATGGAAGAGTTTGCCTGACTGGAATAAAAAAATCTTTTCAAGAACTTTGCTTGACCAGGATAGAAGCTTAGAGACCTTAGCTTTTATCCAAGAAAGCCTTTTCATCACCTGAGGAACTTAATAAGAGATGAGAGTTGAATCTTCTTTTTGTACCTGTCACTTGTTTTATAGTATCATAATTGTTTCCTGAAGATTGAATATACATGATTGGAGGGAACACTTTTTCTAGAACTTTCTTTCCTACATTATCAATAATGTATTGAGACATGTGAGTGTGACCAATAGGAGCTTGTTTACATTCCAAAAACTGACATGTTTCGTATCAGCCAATCACCTTTGGTGAGGATTTGTGCTATCAAAAATTTAGGGTCAAACTGAGGTAGGCAAAATTTCTCAGAAAACCATGAAAGCAATAGCTCTAAGAGGCCTACAAGTGACTGGAAGAAGAAAAATAAGCCCTTTTGTCATCAAAAACTTCTATATATCTCTCATTTCAAAGGTTAAGTAGGCTTTCAGGTACTTTACAGTCAGTTCTTCTTCCTTTGAGAACTTTCTTGCCATTGGTATCAAAGGTATTGTTTGACTTTTCTTGATCACTAGGAGTCAAGTTTTTGAGTGAAAAGGTTTGTAAACAATAGAAGAAGGGTAGAAGTGACTCGTGAAGTTATACTTCAAATTGTTTTAAGGAAAGTATTAAGACTTTATTAACAAGGAAGTATAATAACTTCTTACAAACATCTTTTTTGTGTGTAGTCAGAGAATCAGCAGAAAGAGTGATTTGTGCCTTTTGTTATTTATTATTATTAAAGTTTTTTGTAGAATATTCTAGTTTCTATTTTATCTAATTTTTTTCTCATGTTTTTATAAACTAATATAACTTTTTTTTAAAAGAATCTTGATTATAGTTAAGAACCATTCTAGAATAGAACTTTTATTCATATTCTATATGAGTTGAAGTATTCACCAACCTTTGATTTTTTTAGCTTCTTGATTAATAACTGATTTATATACTGTTTATCAAACTATTATTTTTATTGACAGTGTAACCTTTCTATATAAGATATTCTATAATCAAACTATTTCCTTATTCCATTCAAAAGTAATTTGCTATTTTCAACTTTGAAAGGTTATTCCTATATCTTTGACCAGTTTCATTACTTGGAATGTGAAGTTATCTTTGTTAGAAGATAATATAAATTCGTAAATTATAAAATACAGTATTGATATCACGTGTTTATTCTCAATAGATAGGACGTCAATAAAAGTAAAATATATATATCATGGAATTATTAAAATGTACAGCATATGACCACCCATGTGTATCAGCGAAGACATGTGATTTCTAACTATTTCCAGCGTGTATCTCAGTCTATATGGGAAGAAATATGGTTTACTAAATTTAGTGATAGCTTGGGTAATTGAAAATATCAGTCTGCGCCTATGGGAAATTCGGTAGTATGACTAAAAACGCGATCTGACTACTGCATAAAAGTGGTTGGGACATAGGATTCACATTAGCGCTTATTATTTCACTGTCAAAATCCGTCTGATTATTAATTATTGGACCAGAGACCCCAATATCATCAGAGGCGGTCGACATAGAACGGATAGAGTCATAATAATCTTTAACGTTGTGGATCTGCTCATTAGTAGAAATTGGCTGAGTCGAAGTCGTAAAAGTTTGTCTATCCTCCTCAGAAATAATGCTTTGAGTATTCTGCATAAAAAACCCCATCGAAGTTCTAGTGTCTATATATGATGAAAATTTTATGTTAGAGTAGTTAGGCAAAAGTCGAACAGATAATTTTACAGCAATACCTTGATTAAATGTGACAGGCGAACTATTGTGGTAGCGGATGCAATTGGTGAGTTTTTTTTTTAATGCACCGTCGACACGGAGGACCATTACAGCCACTGCACTTTTTCTTGGCATCGTGACAGTTCCGACAAGCTTTCGAGTATGGACCTCGTTTGATTCCTCTGAATTTAATATGCGAATAAGAATGGTTAAGTATGAACCCCTTTTATTAAACATTACACCAAAGATGTTATAAAATTACTGTTTCATGTGTAATTTCATCTAGTAAATTATGTCATTTACGGATGTTTTTTGTTTTTTTTTTATCGAATGAGTTATTTATCGAGTTCTTTAAATACTGTACTTTAAATGGGTAATCGTCCAATCGTGATCTAGCGGAATTTTTTCCGCCGAGAATGCACAATTATTTCTACCAAGAAATACACGTATTGACAAATGTATGCATTGTGCGAGTGATCAAATTACCTTATACTGTTTATCTCGATAGTTCAATTTGTCCAGTATCCACTATACCATTTATAGTAATTACTTACGTAATCATGAAACTTATACGCATATAGCACAATTATTGTGGATCGAACAGAACTTTTTCTACCAATTCTTTGATCACATACAAAAAAGATATTTGCAAGAAGTTTTTATATTTTTTTGCAAAGTTTTAACCCTTTCATTAAAACAACTTGGAGTATAACTTAAAGAATCATCTTTACACTTTCTTTCTTATTTACAAATCTTTTTATTCAAAAACTTGACTTCCAGTAATCAAGAAAAATCAAGTAATATTTTTTATATCAATAGCAAAAAAGTTCTTAAAAAAAGAAAACCTAATTGTGAAGTATCTGGAAATCTTTCTAACCTTTGAAGTAAGAGGTTTATAGAGGTCTTGTTGTAATTAAAGATTTATTTCTTATTTTTAAACTGTTTTAATCTTTTTAAAGTTTTTACTTTTATAGTTTTTGAAAAATTTTGTCTATCTCAATTTGACTTTAAATTTTGTATAACATAAATTCTCATTAAAGATAATTGATTAATATAAAATATATTAGTTTTTGAAATATAAATAAGCTTTTATTGATTATACTTATATGTTTTGATGTTCATTAATTATTGAAAAAAATAATTTATAAAAAAGATATACTTTAATTGAGCAAGTTTTCAAAAAAGACAGTCATAAATCAAAATATAAATAAAAGTATAAAACATGGTATTTCTATCTCTTAATGAGTTCTTCAGGTAATAAAAAATTTTTTTTAAAAAAAAGTTGAGATTTTTAAGCTTTTATTCTAATTAAATAAAGTTTTTATAAAGACTTTTTATCTTAATCAAGTTAACTTTACTATAATATAATATTAATATTAGTGATATAATAAATAAATCTTATTATCATTATTATTATTATTATTATTTATTTATTTATTTTTTAAAATACTAGCTCATCCCTGTGTTACAGTGATGAGGATTTTATTTAAGTAAGGAGAAAGTTTATAGACAACTGGAATAAATAATTATCCATACTGTTTAAGGATTTTCAGATCAATGAATAATATAAAGAGCTAACTATTTACATCCCACCCAACTAGGATAAGATAATTATATGACTGTCTAGTGTAGATTTTTTACTTACAAAAACAAAACTTTGAAAATAATGAGATGTGACAATTCATACTATATTAAATTCTCTATTATATTATGATACTCTCTAAGATCTAAATCCATCAGGCAACTTATTACTACTTCATAAAAGGAGTTAATATACCAAGAATTCACCTGAGTTATCCAGTATCACTGATATTGAGGATTTCTCATGTGGAGCCTTAACTTTATAAGCATTTAAAAAAAATTTTTTTTATATAGATACTGTATGTTCAAATCTTGTCCAAATAGATTTGGTATTATGATTTTATGAGAAAGATGGTTCTAATGAGAGACTGGGTATATAAAAAACCTCTCAAAAAGATACTAACCCTTATGTTTCTTTTGTTGTGTTGCTAGAGGAGAAAGGAATGAGAGAATATTGTCTATCCAATATGTCCTGAATCAGCCTCTTTTCTTTTCATATTATTCATGACATAAGAGGTTTCATATCCTATATCCATCTACACCAAATCTAATGACTTATGGTGAACTTCAGGTTTTTATGGATACTAAGGAAATGTATTCAAATATGTAAAGTGATCAATGGAAGCTTGTTTATATCTTTTACCAATATAAAATTTCTGTCCAATCATAGTGTGAGAAACTTTGTACTACTCAAAATTCAGGGTCAAACTGAAATAGGCAAAATTCCTCAAAAAATCCAGAAACAAACACTATTAGAATGTAAACAATGACAAAGAGAGTGAGAAAAAAGTCTTTTATTACAAACAACACTCTGTATTGTTTCTCTACAATGTGAAACAACTGTATATTAGTTCTTCTTCCTTTTAGAACTTTCTTGTCATTGGTAAGAAGGATGTTATTTGACTTTTTGATCACTTGCAGTCAAGTTTTTGCTTAAAGAGAAGTAAAAACAAGAGGAAGAGAATATAGAGATGACTCTTGAAGTTTTCTTCAAGTTGGTTTAAAGAAAGTAGTAAGACTATATTAATATAGAAGTATAAAACTTCTTATGAATGTCTTTTTTATATATGGTTAGAGGATTAGTGGAAAGAGTTAATGGTGTAATAAATAAATTCATATGTTAGTAAAAAAAATAAGTTTTTTAAATGTTCTTTTTAAAGTTTTTATACTTAGGAATAATTAAAATTTTCAGATAGTCTGAAGTTCAAGAACTTTTTATAAGATTTTAAATTGGGGGGTTTTTTTTCAATATACAGTATAATTTAGCAATTTATTATTTCCTAGAATAATCTATAGTACCAAACTATAGACAATAATTATAGTAAATAAAAGTCCTAACTAATCTATTAAAAAAGTATAATATTGTTTCCTAAATTTGATTTAGAGTATCTAGTTTAAACTTATTTTTGTTTAATTCAAATTAGTTTAATAAACTTCTTATATTTTTTAAGTAATATAATCCTTTTACTAATAATATATAAAAATAAGTTAATCATCATATAAATAGTTCATATAATGTTGCAGATATTTCTGATATCCCAATAGAAACATGCCATAATTATATAATTATATAATAAAATAAATAAATAAATAATATAAATTATTGTTATATTTATATTTTATATTACAATAATTAAATTTATTCTAATTTATTAATTATAATAATTTACTAGATTTTTTAATATTATTATTAATTTTAAAGTATTTAAAAATAGTTAAACAATTTTAAAGAAAAAAATAAATTAAAAAATTATATATATAATAATAAAAAAAGTACCATAAACCACTGCATACAATACCCCGGGTATTAATCAATTTACTCCATGATAAATTGATTAATACCTGGAGGAATATTCTACTAGAAGGGGGGTAGTATAAATGGTGGAATATTTAGTGTCTTATTATCATCTGATATATCCCATTCATACTGTAATTTTATTGACTTTAGCTTAATATACCCGGGTAGTAATCATTTATTGAGTAACAATTTTCTTGAATACTACCGGGTATTATTTAAGGAGAAATATTACTTTAGGGGAAATATTGTATGCAGTGGTTTACGGTAATATGACCTGTGGGTCTATAGTACAGTGGTAGTGCTCCCAGGTCACAATCACAAGATCCAAAGTTCAATACCACCTAAGAATCAAGTGAAAAATACCATACACAATGAAACGATTTCATTGGATAATAGGTTAATACTTGTTATTGAATGCAATCCTGGCTATCTTACTAATACCTGAAATGGAAGGATTTTCTATAACACAGTGTTACCTATAGCTGATCTTTACCAGATCAGGCTAGTCTATAGGTGTTGTGGATGATCAGTATCTTATCATTACCATGATAAGGTGGAGGAGGATAGGGCTGATCTCGTGGTTAATCAGAATAGAAACTGGATTGACGAAGACACTTCGCCGATCTTACTGACAAATAAGGAAGTTGTCAAGTTAAGAAGGCTGAAGACCTGAAGAGAGTAAACATTGTACTGGTGGAATGCATAAAAGCATAGTCAAACTTGCCTGTAACGAATTATTGGGAGACCTTGATAGGAGGAGGAATCCGTAGACCACACCGAAGTTCCAAAACTGGAGATAGGTTAGAGTATATGCAATGGTCCAATAACTATATTACTATATAAAATTGTTCTAGGAAAAATTAAGAGAGTATCATATAGTTTTCCTTAACAGGGCTAATTAGTATATATAGTATATAATACATTTATCATGTATAAATCATCATATGTACAACATTATTTCATAGTAAATAAAAACCACAGAAGAAAGTTCTGAAAGAAAGAAGAACTGATGCTCTACCACCTCTCCTCTCATAGAGAAATATCACAGAGTTTGTTTGATTGATATAAAGAGCTATCGCGAATGCACTATACTCACTCTCTTTATCACTAGTGTAACTCTAATAGTGCTTTTTCTTGATTGTTACTGGGAAATTTTGCCTACTTTAGTTTGACTCTGAATTTTAAGTAGCACAAAGTTTCTCATAATTTGATTGGTTCAGTAGAATCACATTAGTACAGGAATGTAAACAAGCCCTCATTGGTTACTCCACATATCTGAATGTATTTCCTCAGCTCTATAAGAACCTGGGGTCTATTATAAATCACACAGGTCTGGCACAGGTGGATACAGGATACTGTTTCCTATCACGTCTTTGGCTCTCATCAGGCAAGAGGAAGAAACACATAGCTATAGACCAGTTAGCTCAACTCTTAGGATATAGAGGCCTAGCGAATGTCTCTCAACTTAACTGTATCAGGATAAAAAGGGCTCGTGGCAAGGTAGAATGTACTGCATTGGATCGACCTACACAGCTATATATATACCACTATTTCCAACCCTTTCTCCCATAAATATAGAATCACTCCCATCTTGGAAGATGAAAATCATCCAACCATATCAAAAGGAGTTTCCTTCCATAACCCACTCACCAAATTATTTGCGCAGATGACCATTCTAAAGAATTTCTCCTTCCTGTTCTGCAAAAGTAGTTTGCTCCCATATATAGTTGGAACCTGGCTGGAGAGTAATTTCATCAAAGGAACATGGAAGAGTTTCCTGTAGTACTGAGGCAATCTTAGGTAAAATTAAATTGAGTGGCACCAGTTCTTGACTTGGGAGTTAATAACACCATTTGAAATGACCAACAAGTCGGCACATGAATATTGCTAGGAGTTATCGCAAGATAACACGGGGTACTTCACCAACAATACCATTCTGAGTGCATTAATGACAAGCATATTCAATAGAAATATTGGACAGTATGAACTCAAGCAAAAGTTTCTTCCCCTTGTATGAGTTGCACAGTAACTTATCTATTAGCTCAAGTTTCTTTTTAAACTCATGAATAATGATAGTAGCATCTGAAAACTAAGAAACACATGACATTATTCATACATCTCCTCTCCACACTGCCAATTTAGATCTTTGAACATATTCTTATTACTATTAACTATTTTTAGAAGTTTTTTTCATAGTTAATTTGTTTACTGGAACCCATTTTGTATATATGACCATAGATTTAGATGTATCCCCCTGTCCTTTGTTTTTTTTATCTTTTTTGGAGGATGAAACACTAGTGACACTTCGAGTATGCTGACCTCTTGAAGTTGTATCAGACAGATAGTAGGGATCCTTATCAATGTATTTTGTTGTCAAATGATAAATAGATTTAAATTTTATTTGGAATATAGCCTCTCCGAATAAATGTACTTGTTTATTAAACTTCAATAAAATGGTCTATCTTGTTTTTAATAAAAAAAAAATAAAAATAAAAAAAAAAAGTAATACAGATTAAAGTTATTAAATTTAATAATAAAATATTACTAAATTTTTTTTAATTGCTGCCACTTGATATATTACTATTTTAGCAATAAAGTGATAATAAAAAATTTGATAATTAAAAATTTGACAATAAAAAATTTATCAATTAAAAGTTTAATAATAAATTATCAAAAAATTTATTAAAAATTTGTCAAATAATTAATTAACTATTTAGTAAAAATTTATTAACAATTTAATAAAAATATATTACAAAATTATTTATTGGTAATTTAATAAAAATTCAATATTAATTTATTAATAATTTATCAAAATTTTATTAATAGTTTATTAATAATTCATTAACTATTCATCAAAACTATTCATTAAAATTTATCAACTATTCATTAATAAATCTACAACTATTTATCAAAACTATTTATTAAAAGTTTATTAATTATTCATTAAAAATTTGGCAATTATTTATCTATTATTTAACAAAAATTTATAAAACTTATGAAAAAAATTATTTATCTTTATAAATTATTTGATATTATTTATATAATAATATATAATTAATTAAATTATAATAATATAAATTATATATTATATATTATATTATTATTATTTTTTTTAAATACCAGCTTATTCTTATGCCCATGTGTTATGTATTTTATTAAAGTAAGTAGACAATCTAAGAACAACTGGGATAAATAATTATCTATACTATCTAAGGATTTATAGATCAATGAATAGTACAAAGAGCTAACTATTTATGTCTCACTCAATCAGGATAAGATAATTACATGACCGTCTAGTATAGATTAACTACTTACAATAATAAAATACAAAAAATAATAAAAAGAATGATGCACAAATTATATTACTTTTCTATTCTACATGTAGGCATTCCCTAGAACCACTACATAGGCCTTGATTTACCAGGTGACTTATTGCTTTATCAAAAGAGGAAGCTAATGTACCAAGGATTCATCTGAAGTACCCATCACTACTGATGTTGGAGATTCCTCATATGAAACCTTAAACTTCATTAGCACTTAACCAAAAATTTTATAAAAAAAGAATTGACTAGTACTGTTCATGAAGAAGTATATTGTTGTTTAAAGGGTGGCAAATATGTTTTCAAAGAAGAAGCAATAGGTATTCAAAACTCATCCAAAAGAATTCTATTCTATAAGATTATTTTCTTTTGATTTGAGTTTACTGGAATAGGTAGTGATCACAATGGATTGAATTAGGTCAGATTTTAACTATATTCGATCTGATCTAATTTTTATAAATATGAATCGGATATAGATCTGATTCATTTTAAATTGATTTGATCTGATTTAAAACCATAACAGTTTGATTTGATCCGATTCGAATCCAAATTTGATTTGATTCAATCTGATTCGAATCTGAATCTGAATCTGATTCGAATTCAATACAAAAACAATTTAAAACTGATTTGATATATTTTGAATTTGTTTTAAAATATGTTCAACTATAACTGCTTTGATTTAAATAAATTAAATAAATATATTTAAATTAATCTGGCTTTTTTTAATAAAAAATTTTCTAACTAGTATATTTTCTTTCGGGAATATTTTTTAACTTTAAATTTAAAAACTTTTTTTTTATTAAATTTAAATAAATTTATCTATACAACTCATGGTCATTCACTTGCTTCTATATTAATATACTCCCTTCTATAGCCAGTACTCTTTAAAATAACTTGATTACCTATATTATTTTTTTCTTTATTTTTTATTATCAATGTTTTAAGTGCTTACAAAGTATATTGATCAGTCGATAATTGATTATGTTAATAATCTATATTATATGCTTCTTTTTCACATTCTCTTCATTTTTTTATAGCGGATACTGTTTTTTTGATCAAATTTTGGGACAACCCACAAGTTATACCTTCTATCAGTAATATTGTAGTACCATGCAATTCATTCTCTGGTCAGCAATAAAGAGTATTTCCTAGTAAAAATTGTGACAATTTTAATTCATTAATAGCTTAAATTTCTAAAAATTTGTAATATTTAAAAAATATCTATCATTTCAACTTTAATTTCCCATTTAACCATGTAAAAGTTGTCTACATCAAAATTCCCTTTACTGCAAGCAAATTCTTTATTGTTAACAAGTCATATTCCTCTCAAGCAAATAGTTGCAATAGCATAATCCAAAAAATTAAGGTCGATGTGGGCAAATTTGCTATATTTCCAGGCTATATAGGCCTTACATAGATCTAAAGGATGGTTTAAATATATTTTTTTATTATTGAAAGAAACTGTAATTCCTTTGTTGGTAACACCATATTTGTTGCCATCTAGTCAAGGTAGATTGTATTCTTCTATTTTTTTTTTGTATACTTGAGGTCACATCTTTAGGAAATATATGCATAATGCAGTTGAAAAGAAAATTGTTTATTACTATAACTTTCTCTTCTTGCAAATATTGTATTTTGGACCCTCGTAATTCAATAGATATATTATGTACATGGGTAAATATTCCACTTTCTTTTATTGAAAGATACCTGCAAACATTAACATTAATAAAGTTTTAAAAATTAAAAACTTAAGTTTAGTTAAATATATATTCTGCAGCTGTTAAGGTATCTTGATCTAATTCTTTGATTTTTGATAATCGGGCAACTTGTTAGTGCAAAACAAACATGTTGATAATCATGCTTCTCATGAGTTCAAGTACATTAGAACCAATACAATTTTGGTATATAGTCAGTATCACCTTGTTAAAGGCTCTATCACGAACTATTATTTCTTTATTTTTTTTATTATTATCGAAAGACAGGAGGCAGTATTGATCGCAGATACATAGGAAGGCAAGGAATTTGTTTTTTCAAATATCTACTTTTCTTTTATTTTTTTTTTATCATAACCAGGGAGGAGGTCAAGATATATTATTTTTCTGCATGTATCTCCTCAAGATTCTTTTAAGTCAATAAATTTTTCCTGATCTGTAATTCAGTTAAGTTAATACAGTTACAAAAAAATTGTAAAAATTTTAACTTACAAAATTTTTATGGATCTTTTTTTTAGATTTTTTTTGCATCATCAATATTGGTCCTCAAAGCAGCAGCAGCATTTTTCAAATAATTTTCACAAATAACCAAGAATCTTGAAAAATCTCTTCACCAGTTAACCTAATATTGTTTTATTGTTAATAAACTTGAAATATATACAAGTATTTTTTATTATATTTATATTTTGATAAGTATCAATGTTA
>CAJVPT010006169.1:0-11310 GCA_910592055.1 Acaulospora colombiana
GTCCCTAAAGGGGGAGGCAGGGACATAAGTCAAATGTCCCTTACTAGAAAAAATTAAAATTTTTAAATTAATAACTATAAAAAAAACTACCCACAATTGTTCTCCATTATCTAAATTATTGATTTATAGCATTTTCAGACTTTTGTCCCTACTAAAGTGAAGTGCTATAAATTTTGTCCCTCAAAAAGGGACATAAGTAATTTGCAAAATTTTATATGCTAAATACTTTAGGAACCCATCATTATGTATATGTATTGTAATATCTACCTATACTTACCAAATATAGTTTGCTAAAGAAACAGTCTTTCAACTGTACTTACCTCACAGCTTGTTGCCATCTCATTTCAGAGGAAGCTAACTTGCCAAGACTGGCTAGTGCTGTACAAAATTCCAAGATAGTAAACGGTGTAATTATGTTTTGGATAGTTTTGTTCATGTATTTATTGACCAAATGTATAAATTGATCTTTGATATAGTTCTCTCTTTCTTTGAACCATGGCTTGATTTCATGTTTGATGTATTTGCTTTTTTTCTCTATCTTTTTGATGATTTCTTGTTGTGCTTTCCAGAATTGAAAATCTTCACAACGTTTTTTCCATATCTCTTGAAGGTAGTTTGTGATATTTTTTTAATTTCTATATAGCAGTCATGTCTGTGTTGGTTTTCTGTAATTGCTTTGCGAATAATTTGAGTTGTTTCCTTGAGAAAAGCTTCTCTGATTGCACATTTCAGGTATCTTTCATAATAGAGTGATATTTTTTCCTTTATTTTGTTTATCCATTCTAGTGTGTTGGTCTTGTTTGAATGTTTTGTGATGTTTGTACTAATGCTATTGATTATAAAGTGTTTTGTTATTTCCTTATATGTAGTGCAGATAAAAGGGTATATATTTGTCTTCATTTCTTCATACTTTATACACAAGTTGTCTTTGTAGATTGAAGGTGCTCTGTAATGTAGTTTATTTTTTGTGGGCAGTTCTTCATTCCATAAGCTTAGTAGAAATCTCCTTTGTTGTTGATCCTCCCAGTTTATCATGTGATTGCTCATTTAGTAATCTAAAGGTATTTGAAGATGGTAAGCCAGTGAATTTTCTGAATTAAATAATAATCGAAGTTGTTTCTAGTTCTGTTCAAGAGTCTCCATTTAGCTAAGTAAACTGATTGTATAATTTTCTTGGTTGTTTCTTTTATTGGTGTTTCCAGGTCTTGTTCATTTCATTGTATATTTCTTTTAGAATTTCAGTTTTGTATGTGATGTTTCTTGTGTTAGGTTTCATTCCTCTATATTGATCAATTTCTGGTAATTGATCTGCAAATTCATTTTGTATATTTTCTATGTATACCTGGACTTTGAACAGTTCCAGCTTTATATGTTTTGCTTGCAAATTTCTTTGATTAATTGTAGAATGTTTGAGTTTTTTTATTTTTTATAGTGTTGTGCGGTAGTGAGCTTGTTAATTTTTTGAATACAGTTGATGAATGCCATTCTGTCTGTATATATTTGTGCTCTGCTATAGTGGAGAAGAATGCTAATGGCTATGAGGATGGCCATTAGTTCTGCTCTGGTTAAGGAGGAAAATTTTTGAACTTGGCCTTGAAAATTAAAGCATCTATTGTCTCTGATTGTTAAAGTCCATCCTACTTCCATGTAGTGTTGTCTATTCTACCAGCTCATAGAGCCATCAGTATATATTTCAAAGTGCATGTCATTTCAGAGCTCTTGACTAATGTCATAATATTTTTTAATGATTAATTCCTTTGCGTTATAGAGATTGTATATGTAGTTCTGTATAGGTTCTTCTTCAATACTTTCAGTTTCTATGTTTTCATTCCTTCCTGTCTAGGGTGAATGTGTTAATGCTAGCAGACCTAATTATAAGAAGTTTGGTAATATTTGGCTTTTGAAGTTTAATTCTTTGTTGGTTGAGTATTGTTGTGTTAATACTCTACTATGATGTACCAGGATTTTTACTGTTGTTGGCCTTGTTGCTTCAAAGTTGCAGGTAGTCTTCAAATTGTTTGACTGGTTGATGTCGCAACCTGGACATCCCACTAAATGGGATTGTTCCAAGTCCCGTATATATTGTTTGTAGGTTGCTAATTTTGGGTTTATTTTTTTTTTTATTTTCTACCAATGACTATTTGATTGTTTATTTTAGTTCTGACCCAATGTGGTCTTGCGATATTGCTTATTATGTTTGACTTGTATTGAAAAAAATTATTGTGTAAGAAGCCAGCTTATTGTATTATTAGCTTTAGTTGTTGATCTAGTTTGATCTTTATTCCCAAGAATTATTTGGGGACTAATTCTTGTATTGCTATCCTATTGATTCTAATAAGTTGATTCTATTGTAGTGTTTTTTGTTTGTCTCCATTCAGAAGTTGACTTGTGAATAGTAGGTTATATTTTCTTAGCTTGCTTTGATGTTTTGGTAAAAGTTTTCACTCATGAGTTCTTGGATGGTTTAATCTTCTTTTTTAATTACTGACAGGCCTTCATTTCTTATTTGCTTGAGATTGAAACCATTTATTCTTAGTAGTCAAATTATATTATATATGGGATTTGTACCATGCTCTAGGAATGTATGTTATATACTGGCAAAAATTGGTTCTATTGACCAGTATGTATTTTGTAGCAATTGGAGTCTGTGTCTAGCTATGCTGCCTGTGGTGTTGTTAAGGTTGATTCTGGTTATCCAGTTGTTTAGATGTAATAGAACTTGTCTGTCTTACAAGTATATTAAGTTGTATTCCTAATTGTTATAAAGTATGCTGTTTGGGACTATGTTTGCGAGACCTAATTTATGCTTGTATTTTGTGACTATTCTGCTCATTAAATGATTGCAAGTTTCTCTGGATAGAACTAAATCATTACATAGATCCTCTATACTTAACATGAGGACGTGGTTGATAATATATTGCATCTGCTTATTTATCATTTTTTTCATTCCTAATAGGGTTTTAGCTCTATTTATTTTTGGTCTATAAGGTTTTTTTGATATTTTTTTCACTAGAGCTATCGTACCATACTCCTAAAATTCTCATTGGTATACCTGGTTTGCAGCCCTCTATTCTGAATTTATTAATTGTGACTCTTTGCTTATAGTTAATATCTTTTCTATTGATATCAAAAGTTGTGATTTTGATGGATTCACTTGGATTTCATTGATGTGATAAAATTGTTGTACTGTGTCTAAAACTTGTTGTAGGTCTTTCTGGTTGCTGGTAATTCATGTTGTATCATTTATATAAGCACAGGTATCCCCATCAGTGGTTTTGCAATTCCATCCCCATCTTAGGTTTTCACAGTATTTTGAGCTTATTGTGTATCCCTTATGGATTTTCATGATCATGGTTAAGAAGAGTCATAGAAGATTCGCCACAAGAGTAGTAAAATTGTGTCTCCTTGATCAATGCCATTCTGTACCTTGTTTTCCTCTATTGTGCCATAGCATGTAATTACAAAGTTTTGTCTAATGTGTAATATATTGATTAGAATTTGGATTATTTGATCTGGGATCTTTATTCTTTTGAGGGCTAGAGTCAGCATCTTAATATTAACTGAGTCTTATGCCTTGGATATGTCCTGGCTGAGAATACATGCCTGTTATTTATTTTCTTTGGAATGTTCTATTATGCCACTGATTATATGTATTGGGTCTTGTGTGCTGTTTCCTGGGAGTGCAGCCCAGTTATGTTCTAATAGGATTTCCTTTTTTTAATACAACTGGCTAGCCTATCAGTTAGGATTTTTGTGAAAATTTTTTGTTGCATCAAGTAGGATGATTGGTCTTGTAATGTCTAGGTTGTTTCATATTTCTTTAGTTTTGGGATAGAATAGATAATTTCTTTGCTCTACTCTGCTGGAGTGTCACTATATTGAATTATTTGGTTAAATATCTCCAGACTTCTTCTTTAGCTTTTTTTCTCAGATATTTGTAGGCAATATAGGGAATTTAATTAAGCCCCAGTGCCAATTTGGTACTTCTCTCTTTGATTGCATTGTCGAGTTTATCTTTTGTGATTTCTTTGATTGTGGCTTCATAACATTGTAACTGAATATGCCTTTGAGTTCATACTCTCTTTTCCATAGTGGATGATTATCTAGTGTTCATGTGTTTCTTGTAGATATCCATTCCTGAAAGTGGAGTCTCACATGTTCTTTGATTGTTATTGAATATGTAATAATTTCGGCCTCCTTTCTTGTAGAATGATTTTATCCAGTTGAATAGTTTTTGTGGTTTTTCCATGATACTATTGATTATGGCCTTTTTGTTAGTTCCAGAAAGACTTGTTATTAAATTATTTCTTGTTTAATGGTCTTGGTTTGTCTAAAGTTTGTGAAGTGTTTAGCCATGAGTTTGTGCATTTGTATGTTTCTTTAGAATTAATTCTTGAATGTATGTTTCTAGTTTTTCTGTCTTTGTTGTAGTGAGAGTGTTATATATGTCAGAAAATCTAATCTTTATTTCTTTAGATATCAGAGTTTCTTCAGCTGAATTTGTCCTTTCTGCACTTGTTGGTTGGTTTTTAGGTCGGTTAGAAAATTTTGTAAGGAGATAATAGGTGGTGGAGGTCTTGTCTGTTCTAGATGGATTCTTTTCCTATGATGGTTTTTGATTTTACTGATGTTCTTTTTGGCAGCTCTTAGTATATTACTTCTAAAATATTCACCTTTTGTCTATTGATGCATTTAGTTGGATGGTTTTTGAAGTTAGCTCTTCTATTATGTTTGTGAAGGCTGTCCATTGTTTGGTATTAGTATGTTGCCAATTGAATCTATGGTTATGCTTGTGTATCGAAGCTTTTTTCTTCAAGCTTGAATCAAAGTTCCATATCTCTAGTTCTATGGTCATGCTTTGGTGATCACTTTTAATTAAGGGTTGTAGTATATCTCAAATATATGTGTTTCTTGATTGCCATTTATCTGAAGGGTTGAGCCAAAATTGATCAATTCTGCTTCTACTATCTTGCCCCTTCTATGTGAATTCCTTTTTTTGTGGGTTGTGTGTATAGAAGCTGTCTTTGAAGTCTCTGTTGATTAATAGTTTTATGTGTGGTTCAGTTGATTTACTAATACGTAGAATTTTGTGATTGTTGTGTTTATCCAGTATTGAGTTGGAGGTTCCATTTATGTCTCTCAGGACTATAATGTACCAGTCATTGTTGCTAACTTCATTTATCCATTGTTGTAGAGTTCTTGTTACTGGTATACATTCTTTGGTTGTTGCTGCTGCAGGGAAGTATACTTCTATGACTCGTATTTTTTGTTTGTTTGGGAAAGCCAAGTCTAATGCTATCAACCTTCTATCAAGTTTCTTGTGTTTAAAGATTCTTTTTGCGATTTTATTGTGGATCATTACATTGAGACCTTGTTCCAATGTTTGGAATTTGTGATCAGTCCAGATTGTGTAATAATTGTAGCATTTCCAATATTTCAATGCTTGCTTAGTTCCATTGACTTCTGTTGTAACTACTATGTCCCAACCTTGGCTGTTGCCAAGGTTGAACCATATTTATCTTTTGAAATTGTCTATAATTCCTCTGATATTTTGTGTTGTGATTTTCTATAGGTTTTGGATGTGTTGTTCAGTGTGATGCTGTGAGTTGTCTTCTATTTGTATTGGGGTAATATTTGATTGTTCTATTGTTGGATTGAGATTCATGTTATTTGGATATGCCGTTGGATTGTTTTTGGTTGTAAGGTAAATGTTTTTATCAATTATTGTTGTATTTTTGGATGGTGTTGTTAATTCTTAGTTTATAGATGTGTTTTGGTTTCTGGTCTGATCTATTGAATTGTCTTCTTCTAATTTACAGATACTATTTGAACTATCCATTATTGTTTATATGTTGAGGGTTGTTTATTGTTCGAAATCTAAATGTTAATTGCAGATTGAATGTTGCTCATGTTTTGATATATTTTGTTAATTGAATTATAAAGTTCTTGTTGTCTTTGTTGAATGTCAGGTGTTGCACTAGCAGAAGAGACTGAGCTTGTTGTATTGGAGTTGTCTGATTTTGTTATTTGTTATATATCATCTTCCATTGTGTTATTATTATAATCCTCATATAATTTGAGATATATGATTCTCTCATTCAGTTCTTCGATTGATGATTTGATTTCATTGATGTCTTCTTGTTTTCTTGTAACATGTTGTGGATTTTGTCTAGTGGATCTCGCTCCTAACTATTTTGTTATTTAGTTTTGATTCTAGGATTAGTTGCTACTGCTGCTGCATATAAACCTGGTTTTGGTCTCTGTATACGTATTTCTCTACTTGCTATGTTTCTGATACATTGGATGCTGGCAGGTTTGAACTTTTGATAAAGTTTGCCAAATTTTGATACCTGGTTTTTGTTATATGATAACCATTGTTCTCTTTTTTCTTTAATGGGACATTGTGCCAGGAGATAATTGCTTTGATTGCAAATGGAATAGAGTTTAGTTTTTATTAGCTTAACTGTGATAGTAGTTTCTCATATAATGAATTCTTGTCCTAAACTTTTTTTGAGTTTGTTTTCAGATTTGAAAGATATAACTGCGAATTATTTTCTGGTATATTTTATTCTGTGGGAAATGTAGTATAACTTTGCTTGAAGTCGTTAACATAGATTCTTTAGATTGAAAGCATTGGTGTTATAGTGTGAGATCAGTGAGTTTTACAGCATATTGAAATCTCTCAGTCATTTGTTGCCTATTCCATTGTGCATTCATTATTCTTGTTGTGTTTCCTTTGATTATTATACTGTATTGTGTAATTAGTTGATCCTTGACTTCCTTATCCTGAAAGATTATAGTTGCCATTTGCCACATTTGACTTGTATATATTGATATGTTGGTAATTTGTCCATATTTAGCAAAGGTTTGTTGTACTTCTATGAATTTTGTGATCAGGAAAATGTCTCATGCCCTGATACTGTTTTCTTTTTTTGACTTGGTTAGTGTAATTGTCATGCATTTCAATCTTTTCTGATCTATATTTGATAAGATTAAGTTGTATGCCTTCTCTATAGCCTGTTCCTCCCCAAATAAGGCAGTAATGTAATCGATGTCCTCTTTTTTTTCTTTGCGAATATTGAAGAGACTTTTTGGGCTACCTAAAGCTTTGGTTAAGTATTTGATCTTTTGGCCAGTAGTAGTACCTGGAATGTTGTTTGCTATAATTCCTGCTTTGAATCTTTCCTTGTCATATCTTGTTACTCTATTGAAAAGTAATCTTGGTTTTAGGCAACCTCTTATTTGGTTACTCTGGACTTGTTATATTTCTTCAGTATCTTTCTTGTTTAGATCTTAATCTGGTCCTTCCTCTCCTTCATCATATATTTCTATATCAGAGTCATCAATTCTTGTTAGTGTATGGCTATATTGTTGGATATCTGATATTCCCTATCTACGTGCTTTCTTGAAGTATGGTCTGCTTCTAGTGGTGATTGTTTCTTTTACCTGATCGCTCCATGTTTGCGATTCTAAGCTACTTGTGTCCTGTTCATTGTGATTATGAGGGTTCTGATAGTTAACTATGGATTGTTGAATTATTTTTTCGTTTGTGAAGAGATTTTGAATGGTATCTGTCAGTTTTTCAAGTTCTTTACCCTTGTCTAGGGTTGTTGTCCTTTCGTTGTTCATATTGGTTTCTTTTCGAAGATTTCTTGTATTACCTCTTGCCAAAAGGTTTTCATTGTAGTTGGGTCTTGTATTAGTTTTGAAACTGCAAAGGGTTTTATGAGAACTCATCACTTTTATGTACTTTTTTATTACTTAGAAAAATTGCCTAAAAGAAGATTTTTAAGAATTTTAGGATCTGTGAGAAAGAGTTTTTTTTTAGTAGTAGTTAAAACAGTATATATAAGCATTCAAAAATCTTGAAATGTTAGCATAAAAACATATAGTATATTCAAATCTTCAATAGTATCTTATAAATAAAATATTTGGTTTTGTCCTTATACAATTACAAATATTCTCTTGTCTTTTATTTTATTTCTTCCTCCTTTTTATGACTCCTTTATTAATAAAAATATTGTTGAATAATCTTTATTTTTATTCTCTTTATAAACTATAGCATATTCATATTAGTGAATGATTTTAACTCTATGTTTCCTTGCTTTAGTTCTAAGTCATCTACTTTATTTAGAAGGGAGATATTGGGCAGGTTGACAATATTTATTTTTTTTTTTATGTTTCTACTGAAAATGAACTAGGCTTGTTTTCTCTCTTGTTATCTTAGACAACTGATATATATTTTTAAAAGTAATTTGTTTCTTTTCAACTATATATTGTTTGTCTATTAATAATTATCTTATTTTTTAGTCTGTCTATTCTGTTACTTGGTATTTCAAATTGACTATAATATAGTATAGTGGATTCTCCTTACTTTTAATTTTTATATTATATTCAATTTTATTAAATCAATTATACTGATTGTGCTTTAGATAGCTAATGAATTTTTTATTGTTTCCTATAGCTGGGTTCTTATGTCTTTTATAGTTTTTTTGTTTCACACTTCCAGTTTGAGTTTTGTGAGATCTTCATTGATTTCTTGAAAGTAAATCTCTTGAAATAACTTTTTGTTAACAAATAACTCTTACCAAGAGAAAAAAAGATGCTTATTGATTTATTATCAAATAATGAGTCTATAGATATCTCATTGTCTGTTTCAATTATTTTATCTTGTATTGTAGTTCTTCTCCTTTCTGCATTAGGATTTTCTCACTTTATAATTACTTTTTTTATTTATAAAATAGAGAATTAATAGAGAAGCTGTTTATTTGTTTCTTGTTGTATAGAAGCTACTTTTGCTTATATTGTTGTTTTGAATTTTGTCTTTGAGTATTTTTACTTTTATCTTCTCTTGTTTTGATTCTCTATCATTATTATTTTATGGTCCAATATTGATTTATTTTTTATCTCAGTAGTAATCTCTATTGGGGTGATTATATTTTTATAGCTTTTTCTTTTTTTTTTTTTTTTTTTTTTTTTTTATATAAAGCTGGCGAAGTCATGCCATATAGTTTTTATTTAATCATTAATATCCTCTTATATACACAAATTCAATTGCGAGAAAATATATTTATGATAGGAGAAAAAACTAATGACTCAGTATTTTACGAATTCTGTGACTTGCTTCAGTTCACCTGAAGGTGAATGTTAGCGTGTCATGACTCCACTAACACTAATATTTATATGGAAAAGAGAGTTAAGGTTAAAGCTGTTTTGAAGTATATTTTTCATATTGTAGTTTGATATTTCTATATACAGGTTTTCTGCCATTTCTTGTTGTCTTTCCTTATCCTGTGGTGTCCTTCTATATTGTGTTTCATTGTTATACCTTGATTGGTCTCATTTCATTTTCCTGGTTATGTCTTGTGTTTTTTTCCACTCTGCTACTAATTCACATCTTAGTCTCCAGATTTTCTTTTTCTCTTGCCATAGTTGTTTTGCTGCTTTTTTAACTGTAGTCTTGGCCTTTTTTTCATTCTTTGTGATTTCTTCTGCTATCTGGACCATTTTGTAGGTGATGACCCTCTAATTAGATCCATCAATCCCACTCAGCTTCCTTCTCCTATATTTGATTTTATGAACTGTTTCCATCTAGATGAATGGATCATGACTGTTTATTACCATTGGCCCTTGCTACACACTCTTGTGCCAGAAGTGTTGTCAGTTTTTCCACTAGCCTTGTCCTGTTGAATCCACAGGTAAAAGGATATAGGTCCTTTTCTTCCTATCTTTCACAAATTATACATGTCGCTGACTTGTATATCGGTGGTTTCTGTATGTTTATGTTCGCTAATATGGGGTATTTGTTGAACCATGTCTTCCATCAAAAAGTTCTGTCTCTGTGATCTTCTTGACCGGTTTGAAGGGATGTTATCTTGGATAGCATCAGTAGCTGCATGGTCAACTCCCAATTTATTTCTTTGGCTTTTGAACCTGTGAGCCATGTTTGGTTTCAGCGTAGTGCCCTCTACTTACTAGCCCATTTGGTCTTTAAGAGGGTTCTTCCTAATGTTTTGAAGGGCAGGTCCACAAAGGACTGGTTCCATCTCAGTGTTATGTTGCTGCTTATGTACTGTTGCTCCTGGACCTTAACTATGTCCTTGAGTCTATCTATTAGTGTGATGGCTGCTAATTTGTCTGCCTATTCATTTTCTTTGATTCCTGCATGGCCTTTGATCTTTTTCCATTGAACCTTAATTCGTTGTATTGTGATAATTTCTTGGATTGTACTGATTAGAAGCTTGTTTGGCTTCTCTAGTTTCTGATATTTGGTCTGGTCCTTTTGTGATGCTTTGTTGATTGCATTGATTGCTCCTTGGATATCCGTAAGTAACTCAATTTTTTATTGGGACTGATTGTGCTGATTGTTGTGAGGATTGCTGACAGTTTTGCTTTGATCGAGGAGGGAGTGTCCTAGGTTTCTGCTTGAAAGGTTGTGATTTCGTTACCTGACTTTGATAGGGCCACCCATCCAACTCCCATTCTGCTTCTAGTGCTGTGTCTTGTGAATGAGCCATCAGTATATATTTAGATGTTGTCCTCTGTTATTAGTTGCTGAGTTATTTGTGTTAGCTTTTGGATCGCCCTATTTGGGGCTTGTAATTTTTCTTTGATGAGTGCTTCTGTCATGAATAGTGGATCCAGGTGTATACTAGGTTTGTGTGCCTTGAGAGCCTACCTGCTGGTTTCATCTATGCCAATTCTATGCCTTGAGGAGATAATTGTAATCTATTTATCAGTGGCTGTCTAGTGCTTTGTTTCTGCTGTTCTGAGAAGATTTGGTATTGTGTTTTCTGACCTTGATGTTTACTGCCTGAGATAGAAGCTGTTTCATTATACATTGTTATTGGTCCTTATACTTTTTTCTAAGGTCTTGATTGTTGAAAGAGCATCTTTTGCATTGGTAAATTGGTGATGTTTCTTCATTCGTAACCATGTGATTTACTATTGCTCTTTCCTTGTCTAGTTGCCTTTTTTTCCTCACTATTATTGTTTTTTCATCCTTCTTAGTTGCAAGCCATTTTAGAGTTGATTGATGTTGGGCTGGGAACACTTTAGTATTTGTTTGGAAGCTGTTGATCTTAGGACTGCTGTCACTGTGGTATTCTCTAAGGCTTAAGTCTTCTTTATTTGCTGATAGTATTGGCCATCTCTGGATAAATAGTTCTTTCAGTTTCTTGTACCATTCGGGGATTCTTTCTTGCTTCCCCAGTCTCATTCTTATTTGTTGTCATGATAGAATTCTTGTTTTGTTGTCATTCAGGAGTTGGTCTTTGAACATTATCCTTCTGCGCTTGAGGAAGGTTCTAT
>CAJVPT010006170.1:0-11305 GCA_910592055.1 Acaulospora colombiana
GGAGATCTTCAAGAGAGCAGACCGTATCGACTATCAGGTAAATAGATGCCTACACTATACCTACGACTGATTCAGATTCGCAGCTAGTCGCAGCTACTGTCCGACATATCATACAAACTAGTGAGAAAGGGGCGATCCTCGTGTTTATGCCAGGTGTTCAAGAGATCAAGTCTTCCATCGACGCCTTGAATGCAACATCGCTAGGCTCAACTACAATCTTGCCTTTGCATTCCAATCTTTCCAGTGAAGAGCAAAAACGTGTCTTTTCCAATACTAAGTCAAGAAAAATTGTCGTGGCCACTAATATTGCCGAGGTGAGATTGAAATTTGTCTTCACTTCGAAACTAAAATTAGATATTCCTTAGACAAGTATTACGATCGACGATGTGATGTTCGTTGTAGATGGGGGCAAGGAAAAGGAGACCGATTTCGACACCGATACTGGTCTATCTCGTTTAGAGGAAAAATTGGTCTCGCGGGCCTCAGCCAACCAAAGACAAGGACGGGCCGGAAGAACCGCAGCAGGCGTCTGTTATAAACTCTATACACGAAGAGACGAGGAAAACATGCGAAAATTTCCTGTTCCGGAAATGCAGAGGGTGCCACTTGAGAGCTTGACTCTTCAAGTGAAAGTCAGTCGTCCTAACCAAGATGCTAAGGTACGCCAAATTCGTGGGTGCTGACCTTGATTCTGATCAGAAATGAATTATAGCTATATCTATCGCGTGCTATTGACCCCCCAAAGGTCCAAGCTATGGAACAAGCATGGTCGACACTTGAAGACCTAGGAGCAGTAGACCTTGATGGTAGTCTTACCGCACTAGGGCAACATATGGTAAATTAATTCATTTGACTTTTTCTTTTCTTAATGGGTCCTCAGGCTATGCTTCCCGTGGATTTACGCCTAGGAAAACTTCTGATATTGGGCACGATATTCGGGTGTTTGTCCACTTCCCTTTCGATAGCAGCCTGTTTATCATCAAAGCCACTTTTCAATAGTCCGATGGATAAACGAGAGGAAGCAAACAAGTTAGTCATACAATGCCCCGATTCGGTGGGTAGCTGAACTGTTCAGGGCACGACAGGATTTCTCTACAGGAAACAGTGATCTCCTTACAAACGCATTCGCTGTCGAAAAGTGCATCGTTAAAAGTGAGAAGGAGGGCAATGTACAACTCCGCAATTTCTGCGAGGAGGTGAGATCCACTGAGCCTTATTGGATTCATATAATCAATGACTCTTTTTAGAATTTCATATCTCCATCAGCCCTGAGAGATATCCTCTCCTTAAGAACAGATTTTTTTTCGGCACTCGTTGACATCGGCTTTGTGCAATTTGGGACCAGTTCTTCGGATTCGCGACTGAATCGAAATCAAGATAATCTGAACCTCGTCAAGGCGGTCATTGTAGGAAGCTTATGGCCCCGAATTACTAAGGTCGTCTTACCTAAAGCAATGTTTGATCGCATCGCTGCTGGCTCTCAGCAGAGAGAACATCAAGCCAAGGAAGTCAAATATTTTGATCAAAGAGACGGGCGAATATTCATTCACCCCTCATCAATACTGTTCTCTCAAACTACTTACAAGACACGCTTTCTTACCTATTTTACCAAAGTCAGCACGAGTAAAATTTTCATTCGTGATGTCACAGAGGTCAGTGGATCTATTTTACATGAAATAATGGTCGGATCAATTGGAATAAATGAATCAAACAGGTACCTATCTATGGACTATTGCTTTTTGGAGGTATCGTCAGCGTTGATCATAGAGCTGGAACGGTTTCTGTTGGCGGTGACTGGATAAGGCTCAAATCAGCCCCACGGGTTGGCGTCCTAGTCAACCAGATGAGGTAATTGCTACCGTAAGCACATCCAATCCACTAAATCTTGCTCCAGGAGGATCCTAGATGGCCAGATGCAGAAATCCATAAACGGCGCTGATTTGAGTGCTGTTTCCAACCATAATCCGATCATCGAAGCCATGCTTGTCCTTTTGGACCGAGATGGATTAGACCCAGATTCCGTCTGAGTGGCCTGTTTATTGACGTGATAGAAGTTATCGCGTGAAATGGAAGCTATGAGCTCACGAACCATCTACTCGCATAGCATCGTCCTCCTCTCCTATACCGCCGTCCATCTCGCTTAGCAAGAAGTCTAATATATAGCTATCTTGAACCAACTTGTCCGTGCGGGCTAGATGTCGCTCGGTGTAAGGTATTAGCGCATCGACCATATCACGCAAGCTATCGTTAGTGTTATTGACTGTGAGGGCCAACTCGGTACTATCCCCTGTCTTTGCTTGAGATGAAAAGGCGTTTTGGATGTCAACGGAGGGTCTTAATTTGACTATCGCATGCAGAATAATCTGAGCAATATTGCTGGTCTTCGCTGTAGCATTCCAGTCTCTGATATGGTGCAACAGTTTTGCCAGTTCTAGCTGTGGCAATGTCCGTATAACTTCATCAACCGATGAGTTGCCTGTGATGTTGGAAATATCTTCGGTATCACCTGTCTCCTCTATTTCATATAGCGGAGCTGAACGAGATGATGCTACTGCATTGAATAAATTGTATAGTCTTCGTGGGTGATCCATTGAGAGTGCCAAAAATATCGCATTTTTGTAGTCCTGTAGTGCAATGTAGTTTGTGAGGTCTTGCTCTCTTTGGGTGTGTCAGACATCACAAAACTCATAAACAATAAACTCCTTACTTGAGGACGAGTTCTTCCTTCTTTTCATCTTTTTCTTTTTGCTCCATTTCTGTAGAGTCGGCCCAGAAGGTAATCATCGAATCAGCAGCAGCAGTCACAACTGTCTGCTCATCTTTGGTGATAGCTAATGCCCAAATCTATATTTTCTGTCATAAGAAATGTTGAATAAACCTCAAGATAAGTGTACCTTGTCCTCGTGGTTATCCATAGTGGCCACACAATCTTCCCGGTGGATGTTCCAGAGCTTCAGAAGGCCGTCAGACGCAGTTGTGAGAAGTTGCTGTCCATTATTGATAAAGTTAACCCGCAAAACCGAATTTGTGTGTCCTTCGAATGTCTGCTGCTATTAATACTGGAAGCGGATCAGGTCCTTAGAAGCATACCTTGATGCAGGAATAGTCGTCCAATGTCCATAACTTAACAGACTTGTCTCCACTGGCAGTAGCTATGAGTTTCTCTGTCTTCGAAAATTTAACGTTCCATATCCCTCTCTTGTGCCCTTTAAGGCTCCCAGCGAGTTTTAAGGATGCCCGTTTTCCCGCGATATATTGTATTTCAAAGATATTTGCAGTCTTGTCTTGCGATCCGGTAGCCAGAAGGGCGTCATTAGGAGATATATCCAAAGAATTGACATCCTTCTCGTGTGCCTTTTGTGTCACCAGTGATTGCAATTTGTACGGTGGAACCGGCATATGGCCCGACTGTGTAGTATTCATATTGATGCGAGAGAGATCCCATAGTTTAATGGTGCGGTCCTGGCTACCTGTGATAAGAAAGCTGAGCGTCGAACCATTCCCCTTTCGAGCCATAGCCAGAGCGCCGACACTTTCTGCATGCCCTTCACCAATAGATATGCACTCCCATCGAAAATTTGAGCCTTCCTTGCTGACTGGACTCCATACTCGAATAGTCTTATCCTTGCTTCCGCTAACCAGTATTTGCCCATCAGCCGAGCAGTCTAGCGCTAGTATGATGTCACCGTGTCCAGATAGTAAGTTTGAATTGAGACCCTCGTCTGATGAGGTTGAATAAATGCGGAGGAGAGAAGAGTTGGTTGCGATTGCAAGATGGGAATCAGACGAGACGTGTGAGTCGTTTGATGGAGTAGAGATGAATGTAGCATCTACAATCTCATCATTGAATCCAATCAAATGGCGAGTGGATGAAAGAGTCTGTAAGGAGTGGAATATAATGTTCTGATCAGCATGTACGGCAACGACAATTGCTGCTGCGGGACAATAACTACAGAAATGTCATTAGGCTTCTAGAGTAAATTAGAGGCCCTCACATCATCTCCTGGATAGCCCGGAGCTCTTGAGCGTCTGATGTCTCGTACTCGACTCTTTCTTCTAGTTTCTGGAGCAGTTTGCCTTGATGTGCATCCCAGATTCCAATGAAACCCTTTTCACCTGCAATAACGAACTGCAGGATATTGGTCCCAGACTTCGAGATAAGAGAGGAGATTGGTTCAATAATTTCCAGAGCTTCAACCGCTTCCGAGACTGGTATCGTTTTGGCCAAATGAATCGGGGACTCGAGTGGACGAGATTTTGAAGCAGCCTTCTTCCCCGTATTTCCGAGGTCCCATACGAGTACTACAGAATCACGACCTGCAGTGAGCATCCACTTTCCATCTTGCGAAAATGCAATGCCTCTTGGGACAGAGACATGACCCTCTAGCATCGCAAATGGTTTTGCGTTCGAGGATTGTAGATTGCTCTTTTTTAAATCGAATATACGAACACGCATATCGACTGAGCCGGTGGCTAGAAATATGTGCCCGAGATCCATTGCACCGTCTTCAGCTTTCGATATGTGGAAACGCAAGCAACTAATGACACCTCCGTGTCCTTTGAATGCATGAGTCACATATCCTCTATGTAGATCCCAGACCTTGACCATTCCATCAGCTGACCCGGTCGCAATATGATTTGATGTTGGATCGATAGTGACAACATGAATAGGGGCATCATGCGCTTTAGGAATATGTCGAATTGGCTCAACTAGTTTAGAGATAGAAGGGGAAAAGAGGGGCGGTAGTTGATAAATCCTGAGCGATAGAGAGGCCGTCACCATCACAAGATATTTTTCGGAGGGAGAAATTGTCATCGCAGTGACAGTTGTAGTATCCTATAAGGATATAAATGGATGAGAGAGAGAAGGAGTACATAAATATCGACATACATTGTAAAAGCGACATATTTCCTCTCCTGATTCCACATTGGTTAGAATTGCCTGCTCGCCTAGGCAGGTTACGATTCTTTTCGCATCTGAAGTTACGAGTACAGGACCACTTGTGTGTAATGGACCTATTGTTCGAACTTTACGATAGCTGTATGTGACGATGTCAAACCTTACAGGTCTTCAGTGGCAATGAGAAATCACATACGAAGTTGTTAATTGGACATCGCTATTCATGAGAAAAATTACTTTTCTGAGTACGGGGTCTTTTATTCGAGTCCTCCCTGGTTTTTGTCGCCCCCAGTCGGAAAGAGTAGAACAGAAAAGAAAAAAGAAGCCAATGAGGAGTCGAGGGTGGCTATGCTCACCATTGTAGTTAGAATAACTCTTCATGCACTTTGTTTATTCCCTTAAATCACTCAAATCCACGAAATTATCCCAATTCAACCGTGATGCAACTATTACCAGCTTCCCCGGTATGCATGCCTCCCAAACCAAGCCTAGACAAGATTGATGCACATCTCTTTCTGGACGACGCGAAAGTGCTCCTTCAAGGCGAATTAGGCGTCTATAAGAAGCTTTTGAAGACATTGGAGGAGTTTTTCAGGGATAAGTGAGCCACTTCACCGATTTAGCTCCCGCCACTCGCCATAGAATCGAGAACAATTGGTTGACCATGGCTGGTAGAGACGTACAGAAAGCTTTGATGCGGCTCGCAAGGCTGCTACACCCATATCCTACTCTATTCGAAAGAATCGACCACTGGCTACCTCATGGTTACTCATTAACATACACCAACGGCAAACCAAATGCTGCAACCATCACCTTTCCGGAGGGCCCAAAATCCATTATTTGCCGGCCCATTCAAGGAAACAAAAAGTCACCTATCCCAACGCGTAGGTCATCAAGGACTTCTAAGCAACGAAAGCCGCAATCTTCAATGAAAAAACCCGCTAAAACCAGTCTCCAATCGCCACATCTACCCCCTCAATAACGTCCACTTCATTTGCCCGTTCATAGACAAAGAATACTTGTAGTAGAACACCTTTATTGGCATCTAATTCCCAAAGAATGCGAGAAATACAGATTATATCATTATTAAGACTATCCTCCATTCTTCCAGAGGGCAACAACGGATACAATGGCGCAGCGAGCAGAGATTACTTAGCCAGTACAACTTCGTCCTTTTTGATTCCATTTTGGTTCTTGTCTAGTTTTGCTCGCTTGGCCTCGAGCCAACTCTCAAAGCTAGCCTTGCGTTTCTCCTCGATGCTTGGCAATTTCTCCATGGCTTGTTTTCTTGCACCATCTCCGTAACGCCAGAAATAGTCTTCCGTGTCGGAGACAAAGAATAATCTATAAGTTCGAATGCATACTCTGATCTCCAAGCCATTATGAGCATGGCAGCCAGTCTCCGTCAGCGGGGCTTCAATCACATTTCTATGGAGTAGTGTCAACAACGTTTCTTTGTGTGGCTCGTCGGGTCTATTACCTTCGTAGGAATGGGTTCTTGACTTCCTTTCGTACGCCCTCCGTAGGATGAGTCTAGCAAGGTAGTCAGCCTTTGCTCTGAAGAATTTTTGAAACTACATACCAAGACGTAGGATTCGATATAGAACCTCCAGCGCTGCGCAATAGTTTCTGCATCATCTGTACTAGGGTCACTCTTCCCAAGCAGCTGGATTGTCAGAATGCCTTGATTCTGGACGTCGATATCAGCAACCAGCACTTGAACTTGATCTGGCTTTGTAACATACCCAATTCATCCGGAATAGATTATCATCATGGCTGACGATATCTTCAGCATTGCGGCGATATGTGATGATTTGCTGAGTGGTAGGCGCCTCGGCTTGGCGTTCCTTTTTTAGAAGAATGAGAAGCTCCTCGGTGTGCGGATCCGTTATGGCCATGTGAACCTAGAGCCCAATCAGCAAAGTCCCAAGGCCCGGAGTATCGAACAGCTTACCTGCTTGATCAAAGCGGCAATCACTTTATCAACCGTGAACATCAGATATGCTTTGGTACCAAACATAAACCTCATGTTCTCCTCAAAGGTATTTTGGTCAATATCTCCGGCGAACAAGTTCTCGCAGCACTCAAGCAGGTGGTCGTAGAACTTGCTGACCGGATTGATTGGAGCACCATCGGCATCAACCTCCATCTCCGAGTTGGGGACAAAAAGATTCATTGTTCCAGGCCCTAAACCTTCGATCATACCTAGTTCATGTGCGATTGGGTTGGCCTTATGTGATTCGTCTCCGCTCGCAAGGAGAGTAGTAATTTCCTTGCAAAGAAGCAGCCTCGAATATAGAGTCTGGCCATGGCCGGTCAGTTTAAATCTCGAGCTCAGTTACTAGTACTGACCTGGAATATTCTCAAGACGACATAAGTGATAGTATTTCCAAAGAATGTTGCTTTCCTCTCGGAGGCAAATCGCCTTTCGGAATTACCGACGCTTCGCATGTCTGAAACAGGAGCCTGAGGCTCGAGTTGTGTAGCAATCCAGACACTGTCGACAGGCATAGTATTGTCGTCCTTAGTGGCTGGAAGGTCACTGACGGGGACATGAGGCGACGGTTTAGCCGACTGCATACGAGACCCAGCGGCAGACTTGGTTAAGACGCCTTTTCGAAGATCAGTAGTATTTGCGTCTGAAAGATGTTTGCCCTTGATGGATGTCTGGCCTCCACCTTGAGTCGATTCTGCTTCTTCTGCATCAACTTCCATTGCCGCGGTGACGGCAGCGTTGACAGGAACCATATTGGATACACCCAATGCACCAGCACCAGGGACATCCTGGCTGGGGTTTATTTCCTTGAGACTATCCTCAAAGTCGGCCTTATCCAGCACGAAGAAAGCGATAAGGAAATCGATGATCCATTTTTCGATCTTTTCCCTTTCGGAGGAGGTGTAGAGGGCACCTAGACGATCTAAATAAGAAAGGACAAGCTTTGTGGCGTCCTTCATAACAACAACATCGGTGATCTCGTAAGCGAATTGATGGGAAGGCCTGGTTCGGGCCAAGCTGGGGTCCATGAGAGCAGCTCGTTCCGAAAGTTGTTCGTCGCGTGCAGCTTCAATGGCTGAGACCAAAGATTTAGTGGTCATGGCTTTCTTGTCAGTGGACTTGAAGGTAACGCCCTGATGATCGAGGGACTTGTAAAAATTGCGGGCATCTACCTCTCGCCACACCTTATTCCATTCTCTTTGTGCCCTTCTCCAATCTTCGTCCTTGGCTTTGAGTCGCTGCAAAACGATTGGTACTGCAATAGCAGGACAATCATGCAAAGTGGCTATGACTTCCATACCAGGCTCTTTGCCATAGACCTTCTTGATGATCCGCTGATAGATGCTCTTGTTCGGCAGACCAAGTCCTGGCTTGAGCTTGAATGTGGCTTTCTCCTCGTTTGTCATTTGCTGAATTTTCATGTTGATATTCTCAAGAGCGGAGATCGTTTTGCTCATGATTTCGAGATGGAAGTCGAATTCATGTCGTTCCTCTTCACACTTATGGAGAGCTTCCTCATAGACGTTCTTCTTGTGAGACTGGAAACCGCTATTGTCTTCTGAGGCCCACGTTGGATGAGACACCCATTCGTCATTCAAGACGGAACGACATAATTCATCGCGGCCCGAGCAAGCGATGTGGGCTTCCTGTTGTGGTTATGAGAATCGGCGGGTAACCTGACTGATTGAAAACTTACATTGGCAGGAATACGACGATAGCTGGGTCCGCACTTGTGATGGAGGTCTTCTTTGCCTTGAGGGACATAAATTGCCAAGTTCTTCTGAGCTCCGAGGGCGGGATCATCTGGCTCCCTGACCAAGCGTTCCCTTTCTTCCCATCCGATGATCCTTCTAAAATGGACGGAAAGCTCACTTCCTTCACCGAGGAAATATGTAGCCTTGTCGATCAACGTCCGCATGTCAATGATGTCTTGGGTGAACATATTGATCAATTTCAAGAACTCGTCGTATGTTTCCCGGTTGTCCAGAGTCTTCTTGACACGTTCGAAGAATGCCTGATCATCCGGAGTGCTCATTCCCATACCACCCATAGCCATGTGGTTCATAGATCCAGTGGTCGAAACGATACCATTAGCGTCGTACATGTACTCCTCGTTAGAGTCCATACGTTGAGGGTGCTTGGTCTTCTTGGGTTGGCGGGAAGATGAGGGTTTAGAGGAAGGGATTTCCTTTTCGGCAAGCTTCTTTTTCCGTTTAGGTGCAGGGGCTGGGAGACCCGACGATGGCTCTTTTCGTTTTTGCCCCGGCCACTCGGTCGCAGATATGACGCTACCCAGGATACTGTTACCGTGACCCTCTGGCATAAATTCTTTTAGTTCCGCTTGAAGATCAGGTGTGCTCTTCAACAGCCCATCAATCTGTTGCTGGACCTGACGGGAGATACAATGAGTGAGCGTCACCAAATAGTCATGAGACTTACATCGGACTTCGTGCCATCCCGAAGACTTTGTAATAATTCTAGAAAAGTCTTGTATGTTTCCGGTTCGCCAGCATAGCGGTTCTTGATCTTGTTCACAAATGCGATTGCCCTTTGGAACTGCTGATCTACACCATGTTCTCCAGGGCGTCCTTGCATCATCATATCACTCGAGGATGAGACGATAGGGTACGCTGAAGGTGATGCGTTGTTCATCGCTCCAAACGGTGCATTAGCATCCGCTGGACCAGCATGATATGAGCCTTGTTGAGGGGCATTAAGAGGGTGAGAGGTAGGGCCATTTGAGTGGTACGTAGAAGGTGCGTTCCGAGACATGGCTGCTGCTGATGATGCTTGGGAGAAATTTGTGATTTGGCTCGTCCCTACAGGGGTGCGCACAACAATCGTGCCATCATTCCCCGGTTCGATTCGATAACCTACAGGAAGGAAGGTATTAAATCCATGAATCAGATCGGGGTGAGCGTTGAACAGCTGCGAGACACGCTCAATCACTCCCGGAGTGTCGATGCTATAATAATATTGTGTACGTAAGCATTAGACACTCTCGACCAATCATAGAGCTATATTTCAGGAGGGAAAGCATGGAAAGAAATATAGACATACACTTGTGTCTTGAAATCTTTCATAATATCTAGGAAGCGGTTGTATACGTCGGGCCGGTCCTGAAAGCGGTTTTTAACAGCATCGAGGTAGCTGAGGGCATCGGTGACGTTCAACGCTCTGTCGGGTGTAGTAGCAGAGCGGGCCGGTGCATTTGAAGACAAGTTGATGGGGGGTGGAGGGGTCAATCCCCTAGGAACATTCGACATATAATTATATTCCGCCTTAGGAGTGGGCGGAGCAGACGTCTTCATGGCAGCTCGAGATACAGGCCTATTGGATGGTTGTGCCTGTGATTGATGGATTGATTGGTGCTGCTGTGGCTGGTGTGGGGTATGCGAGCGTGATGGGTACGCTCCGGTGCCATGAGAGACGCTATGTGCTAGGTCGTTGGACTGGGCACCACTGCCGGTCGCAGTAGTGACTGACGCTGGTGCTGTCTGCTCAAAGTGTGCAGACATCGACTAATTCACAAAAACGTTGGAATAAGCAATCTCCACTGCTGGAAAAGTCCATGGAGATACTGGACGTACGGGATGATCTTGGGCAAGAGGCTGCTGATGTTCCATGCCGGCCGAGGGAATAGAAGATGCTTGCTTCACGAATGAAGGCTCAGTTTCCATAATATTTTTCACCTACAGTGGCCCACAAAGAAGTCAACGATGGGAGATGTGGACGTATGCGTACACTTACGGGCGCTGTTGACGAGGCTGTCTATCCTTGTCAAGAGCGTTATGGTCTGCTACTCGAAGATGCGTTGCTTTAGTGGTCTTAATAAAGACGGGTTCGGTGAGTTGGTCGAGGTAAAGGTCTGAGCTTTGCTCCATTCAATGGCCGATCAACCAACCTTGGTCACTCTACGCTACGCCCCTTAGGGCATCGAAATGGGCATCGATAAATGAACCAATCTCATTTTAAAACTTGATTATGCTGCATTTACCCGAATGTCTGATAAACCACTCCAACCACTGTTTTTCCATTCGAACCCCGGTGGCAGGTGCGGAGGTCACCAACATCGTTCTAGTACGCCGGTAGTCGTAACAATACTTGGAAATAGGACAAATATCTCAAACAGAAGATCAAATAATGTCCGAAGATAAAGCTCCCCTAGTTCCTGGGGCGAATCTCAACTTTTTGGAACCAACAATGGGTTTCTCTGCGACCGATTTCGATCAAGCGTTCTCAAACCTTCCTTCAGCAGGACTAGTCGTAAATAATGCACCAGTGCCTAATATCAGTGGGTTTACTGGTGGCTTGCCGGTTCCAGGGCTGCCGCTCGGATTACCCATTAACGATGCCACTGTTAATAGTGGCGATGGAGGACCTGCTGCCGAATTCAAGTCGAATATTCG
>CAJVPT010006171.1:0-11305 GCA_910592055.1 Acaulospora colombiana
ACAAAGAAGTGATCAAAACAGAGAGTAGTAATTATAACAAAGAGAAAGTCCACCCTGAAACAATATATATTGAACTGTGCTCAAGATAATTAAGTCAAACTGATATTAAAAATAACAATAGAACAAACTGGTCTATAATATCTGAGAATGATTCAAAAACTAAAAGTGACTCTAAGAAAAGGACAGATCAAGGAAAAAAGGTAAAAAGAAAAAGACGCAATTTCTAAGGCAACAAATATATGGCTGGAACACCAAACACTCCTAGACACTTCGTTACTGGTAGTAATAGAGAGCCAATCAATAACTGTAATAGAAGAAGAATTTTGCATAATAGCTCACAAAGCCCTTATCCAGAAAGTGAAAGTGATCAAGATCCCTTATACCAAATCCTAAATAATCTCAAGAGATTAAATACTAGAATAAACATAATCGAGGAGAAAACAGGTAACCAGAACAGGATAAAAGAAAGGTGATGGAATAATCACTCCTAAAAAGCACCAGTTCAATCAAGATACACCAGGAGAGAATTTGATCCACAAAAAGAATCAAGCTTATCCTGGAAGAAAAGAGTGATCATAGAAACAATAACAGAAATTAATAAAACCCTTCCTGACATAACACATACCACACCACTAGACGAATTCATTAGTACAATTAAAAAGAAAACTATTAATAAACTAGCCAAAGAACAAATACTATATAAAAACTATACTATAGACAACTTTATACTAGACAACACTATTATTATTGGAATACATAATGTTAGAGGAATTAATACTAGTCTTGAGCAACAAAGACTATTTAGACTCATACAAGATCTCGATATAGATATCCTTGGGATCTGTGAAACTAAACTAATAGAAGAAACAGTGGATTTCACTTTTAAACTATAGCAAATACACAAATTCTTTCACTGCTGTAATAATGAAAAACCCAGAGGATCTGGAGTAGGGTTTCTCATTAAGAAAAATATCAAGAAAAAGTTAGAATCAATTAAAAAAATAGAAGGATATATAATAGGAGCTAACTTTCTATCAACAAGAAGCAAACTCTGTATCTATCAAGTGTATTTGCCATCTGAGAAAGCTGAAAGTAGATGGCTACAACAGCTACTTCAAAACAAGATTCTAGACAAGCAAAGAAACCACTTCAAAGTCATAATCATAGGTGACTTTAATAAAGTTGTCAACTTAATAGTGAATCAATCACCACCCACAAACAAATCAACCCCTAGATATAGAAAAGTAGAAATACTGTAGGTCTTTTCAACTTCCTAGAAGATTGGAATTATATAGATATCCAAAACTCCTGGGAAGAAGAAGAAAATATTACCTTCACATGGGCAAATAACTCAGTACATAGTAGAATCGACTATATCTGGACACCACCAGAAATTAGTCTAAACAACATATATGAGTTTAAAAACATTTCAATGGAAACACTACTGAGTAGTGACCATACTCTGCTATTAACAAGAATGACAATAAACAATCTGCTCAAAAACCAGGTACAAGAGCAAGATAGAACAAAAGGTAAAAAAATACCAAATCCAGGAAACTACTGTGGAACAATAAGAGAAATTCAAACTCTGGATAGAATGCAAGCTTCCAGAAATTGATGCACAGGTTCTCTGGCATGAAACTGAGAACAGCTCTCAAGAACTCGAAAAAGCTTGACAAGAATTTGAAACTACAATCATTAAGGGTGCATACAAGTGCCTCAAGAAGAAAGAGTCTATTCCACTCTCAGTAGAAGAAAAGAAGTTAAGATGGGATCAATAATTCCAAAAAAATATTTCGAAGTCTATAGAAAAGCCAATAAGATCCACTTTTTTCTAAAGAAAATTCAAGTTAACTGAGATATGAAGACCACAGAAGACATGAAAAATATAGAAAAGGCTATTCAGAATCTACAAGGCACTTATGAATCCCTTGATGAAGAACTGGCACCTCCCCAGTCACAAGAAGAGATCTCAAAGCAATTGAGGAAAATCACTAAGATAGAATGTACCCTCAGAATGATATGCAAGAAAAAAGAAAGTCTTCTTATCAAAAACCAAATCAAGAAGGCTCTGAATAACAGATGTGATGATCTTAGATCCAATCAGAAGCAGATGCAGGACTCAGTCTTAAACTATAAAAAACTAAGAATTACATTAGATCAGGTGCTAATCACAAATCATGAAGGGAAAGAATATATTGCTACTAATTCTCAAACTATTAGAAGCAAGGTTGAAGAATATCACAAAAGGGTATTCAAAAAGAGAAATGCCAACTTCAAGAATCTAGATCCCTCCTGGAAAAAAGAATATCAACCCAAATAATGGATTGATCCAACATAATATTCACCTTTAACAGAAAAAATCAAAGTAAAAGAGCTTGAAGTTACTTTGCAATCTCTCCCAAACAACAAGGCTGCTAGCCCCTCATATATTAGCTACGAAATGCACAAACATTTAGGGATCAAAGGAAAAGGAACTTTATGTCTCTTTTTAATAAAGTTTTAAGTACAGATCAAATACCAAAGAAATAGAAAAGTAGTAACATTTATCCCATTCCCAAACCCAAGCCTTGGAAATGTGATTTAAGCAATACAAGACCCATCATTCTTTTAGAAACAGCTTGAAAATGCTTTACCAAGATTCTTACCAACTGACTATCAGCTATTTGCAAACAATACAAAATATTAAAAGGATCTAACTTTGCTGGGCTACAGGGAGAGAGTATAGCAGAGCCTATCTACCTGTTAAATAATATTTGTGAAGAGGCTAAAGAAAAGAAAAAAGAACTATAGATCCTATTTCAAGATACTGCAAAGGCATATGATATAATATCTCTGCACATGCTTGAAAAGGCTATAGATTAGATTCAAATCCCTACAACTATAAAAAAGTTCATAATAGACCTCTTTAAAGATAAAAGCTGTAGTATTATCCTTCCCAAAGGACTATCTAATTCAATAGTGGCAGGGGATGAGATAGATCAAGGAGAAATGATTTCTCCATTATTATGAAGAATCTTCTATGATTTACTTTTATGTAAGATTCAAAACATCAATAACCTGGATTATTCCATGGGAGAAGAATGGTCTCCCAATTTTAGTAAACCAGAAGAGAAGATGAAGCTCTCCTTAAGGCAGACAGTAATTGTCTACATGAATGACATGACCTGGATTGTCAAATCCAAGGAAGTTCTGGAAAAGATCCTAAAAGAAGTGAAAAAGTTCTATATAGCAAATGACTCTCAAATCAATGCAGAGAAGTCAATCCTCCTTACTATCAACTGAAATTAATAAGTTCCCAGGACTGTTCAGGCTGGAACAAAGAATACTATAGTTCATGAAATCAATAAAGAGAACCAAGCTAGATTTCTTGATATCTGGCTAGGATCTAGACAAAAAAACCAGGACACTATCAGTCTTATAAAATCAGAGATCAGAACAATAGTTCAGGCAATAACCAAGAAGAAGTTGACAGAAAAACATGCCCGATACGTTATCAATAGAGTCCTGATTCTAAGAATAGAATACAGAACACAACATACACACCTGAGTGAGAAAACATGTAATGATCCCACAGCCATGTTTAGGAAAGTATTCAAGTACAAGTCTCTAGTCTATAGAACAATTCCAAACAGTTGTATTCATAACAAAGAAATATATGGATTCAAAAGTTTCTAGGAAATACAGCTAGAAAGTCACATACCTGCATTTTTTTGTCAGTTTAACAATAATGAGGCCCCTGGTATTGCTACTATAATCAGACTGAAACAAAGCCAAATCAAATGTTGGGAGCTAGGCAATATCCTAAGCAATTCTATCAACTCTTTCAAGCTGACGAAAGGAAACTTGGCAACTATGACACTGGCTTTGGCAAATAGTATACAAGTCACTTTTCAAAGTTGAAGATGGAAAAATATATTCGATTATCAGGAAGGTATCTTATCAATTAAATCTATACTGCAAGAGGAAAGAAAATATGGAAAAACCATTCCATTACTACAAAAACACAAGATCATGTTTTTAGACTAGCTCATTAACACTACCACAATAACACTTAAGGAATGAAGAGCAATGCAAATTCTCTATAGCAGATGCAAGGGACCGGTTTTCTCCTGATACAAAAAAGTGAAGGAAAAAACAACAGTAAATCAAGATCTCCTATGAAACTCTCTACATGGGCTTGAATAGACAGTTTATAATATGCAAACTGAGGTATTCCCAATAAACCCAGATAGAAGGAAGATTTACTGGGTAGTCCAGGCTAATACTTCAACAGATATATGGGGAAAGACAGCATCTATAAACAACAAAACCTATTTCATCCCATATCAGCTAGTATATGATCCTACTAGTAACAATACTTATCTTCAACCAGATAGCATGAAGCAGCCATTAGAAGTAATCCTGTCATAGATCTACATTCTCCCACAGCTTAATCAACATAATAATTTAAGAAAAAGAAAACAAATCTTTCTGCCAGGAAATTCTACAGACTGGCAAACAAATGTATTTCAGCTAACAGTGGTTCTACCAACTTTCAGACTAGTCGAAGTAGAGATTCAAGTGAAAGACTGGGATATCACATTAATAGAAAAAGCCATACAAACAGAAGAATACAAAAATGAACTGAAGAGCATTTTGAGACATAACAAAAGGAATATGGCTGATCAACTCACATTCTACACAGATGACTCTTATAAAAAAGGGACAACAGATGATGAATTCGAAATAGGTTTAGCTTGAATCATGATAGAGGAAGGTAAAATAGTTAAACAATTCTCAGCAGGAGCTGTCACATGACCATCAGCAACCAGGGCTGAAATATTAGCTATTCTCACCGCACTATATACAGCCCTCGAAACACAACAGTTATGATCTATACTGACTGTAACACCACAATCAAAATATGGAAATCCATCTGCTCACAAATAGAGATATCTACAAGAAGATGGATAAAGATCACTAACTAGTCACTTTGGAGTAAGATCAAGGATTTAGTAAAGAAGAAAGACTTAAATCTAGAAATCCTAAAGGTCAAAGCTCACAGAACAAATAGATTCAACAATCAAGTAGACTTACTTGTCAAACAAGCCAGGTGGGAGAACCCAATAACTTGGTATCAGCTATCAGAGCTAGGAAGAGTTTTCACAATAGCAGTATGGGAAAAACATACAATAGAAATTGGTATCAGAGATTTCGTTAAAACATTCAATAAGAAAAAGATTAGACTGGACAATACAGAAATGGATCCAGGATCTTTGAATCCAAAATGATAAGATTATAGACTGGCCAACCTTCTGGAACCAGTTCAATCCAACCAATACCTTTGATATCTCTTTCAAAACCAATAAAGACAAAAGCTTTCTAACTAACTTAACTTATAATGAACTTCCAGTCTTACAAATACTTAAAAAGAGGAAACCAAATGTATACATCACAACTATTTGCCCAGCATGCGAACTGCAAGAAGAGATATTAGGACATCTTTTTGAATGCCTAGTCACCAAGGAAACTCAGAAGAACTTATGGTAAAAAGCAAATGAAAAGATCAAGAAACTCATCGGTAAAGAAATAAAAGACAAGAAAGAAGTTCAATCTAACATAAGTGGCTGGATGGACAAATATTTAGAAGAGATTCAGAAATTTGACAGGGACCTTTTCAATATCATCTGTGGATATATGGAAGAAAGCAAGATTGCCTCCTTGAAAAAGTATTTTAAAGAGCAGCTCAAGATTTCATCAGAAAATACATAGGATATAATTAATAAACTTGGTCAAAGATGAGAACAAACTTTAAAAAGGAGATCTGAAATACTCGCTGTGCCACAGTTATAGAATGGAAAAAGAAGCAAAACATTACAACAGAAGACAAAAGAAACAAGAGGCCCAAGTTCAGACCTGACAAACAGACTGAACAAGATCAAAAAGTATTGCCATTACCTCCAGAGGACTCGAATCTGAAGGACATTAAAGAAATAGAAGAAAAAAAGTATACAGTGATTATCAAGGATTGGATTTGCCATGGAATTAAGTGGTTTGGCTTTTAACTGCAGACAGAACTTAGAATGATCTATAGTAATGACCTGTAGGCAATGATTTTATTAATTAGAGGAATTATCCAAATTAGTAAAGGAGCGAAATATCATTCCCTAGGTTGCATTTAGAGAAATAGTTTTTTTCGACGATGAGTGAGTCAATATGTGAAAGTCGCAACAATTTGTAAATACTTAACATATATACAATAAAGATACATCATACTGATTTGACTGCAGGTTAAAAAAAAAAAATAAATAATAATAAAAAATAAATAATAAAAAATAAAAAATAAAAGCCAATCTTGGATTGTGTTAAATATATGTATTTACAGTATATACATATATTCAATTGAATAGATTCTATTGAAACCTGTGAATCAATAGTGCAGTGGTAGCACTCCCAGGTTATTAAATACTATTTCTGAGTTCAATACCATTGCAAGGTAGTACCATCTAAGCCTAGGTGGTACAGGAAGATCTCATTCGTCTTATGATAATGATCACTATCACCTCTGGCCAAGATCCTATCTGATCATGGGATAATTAAAAGATTACAAAATACTTTAGTCAGTTTTAGTGCTAAAGTTACCTTATCATAATACAGGTTTCAACAAGCTTCTGCAGATAGGCTGAAAATCTGTTTGCCAAAAAATTTAGGAGCTAATAACACCTAGGCATGTTAGCAAAAGAAGAGGGTCTCTATCAAAAATTGGATAATCTATTCAAGACTTCACATAATCACTCTATAGATAGGCTATAATAAGTCATGTAAAAAGGATACATAAATAGGACAAGACGACATCTAAGATTCTACATGAATATTCCATAGGCATATTGTAATAGGTAGTGTAAAAAGAATATTTAGTAGGACAAGATATTAAAGGGGTTTTAGGTCTAAGCCAGCCGATGAGAAAGTATACATGGCAAAGGCCTGAACATAGGTAAGGTAAATAGTAGGACTTCTTCTGGCATCATGTCACATGAGTCACATAAAAGACTAAAAAATGGATTTATTGTAACCATTAGTCAATAACAGAAAGGTAAGGTAGAGTTATAAAATCTAAAGTAATATAGCCTTTACTATAGTCTGTAATTCAATTGTACCTCATTAACTTGCTGCTATATCCTCAATAAACTGGGTCTCTGTATCCCCTGTTAAAAAAAAAAAAAAAAAAAAAAAATAGATTCTATTGATTCAGTTTTACATGTTAAATCTAAAAATTTGTTTTGTTAGTATAACTTTTTAAAAAAATTATTATATGTGATTTTTTTTTATTCATGTATTGAATTAACTGTATTAATTTATTTGTGTATGATTCAACTTTCATTTCACTTTTAGATTTTCATTATCTGGACTTACATTATTACTTATTCAAGAATGATATTTAGTTTTTTTGAAATTTTTTTTCTCCTAACATCTATAACAGAAATAACAAATATAAATTGTTTTTAAGCATCATCGATATATATTATTTCTATCCCATTATCAATAAATTTGACTTTATGAATATACTGATCAAAATTATAAAGAGCTGCAAGGTATAATGATCACATTAAATTATTATTAGCTAAAAAAAATTAGAATTGCAAAAGAAAAATAAGTATTTACTTATAATTAAGTAATATTAGAAAGAAGAAAAAGGCAAAAGAGATGAAGGATTAAAATAAAAAAAAATAAATAATATATATTTATAGATATCATAATTCTGTATATTATAAAAAAATTTTAAACTCTTTCTACTAATTCTTTGACTGCATACAAAAAAGATGTTCACAAGAAGTTTTTTACTTCTTTGTTAATAAAGTCTTTAAAACTTTTCTTAAAACATCTTGAAGAATGACTTCAAGAGTTATTTCTATTATTCTTTACTTGTTTACAATCCTCTTTGACCAAAAACGTGACTTATAGTGACCAAGAACAAGTCAAGTAATACCTTTGATACCAATGGCAAGAAAGTTTCCAAAGAAAAAAGAATCAATAGTGAAGTATATAAAGGCTTTCTTCACCTTTGAAATGAGAGGTATATAGTGGTTTTTAATGATAGAAAGGCTTATTTTTCCCTTTCCAGTTACTTTTGAGTCTCTTAGAGCTATCATTTTTATGTTTTTCTGGGAAATTTTACCTACTTTAGTTTGACTATAAATTTTAGATAACACAAATCCTCACCAAAAGTGATTGGCTGATATGAAATATGTTGGTTTTAGGAAAAGTAAATAAGCTCCTATTGGTTATACTCACATGTTCCTATCATATCATGGGTAATGTAAGAAAGAAAGTTTTAGAAGAAGTTCTCCTTCAACTGAGTATATTTAGTCTAGAAAACAGTTATGATATCAAAAGAGAGATGGATCTATACAAAGAAATTTCATTTCTTCTCTAAATTTCTCAAGTGGTGAAAAGGCTCTCTAAGATAGAAGTTAAGATTTTTTAGTTTCTCTTGAACTATTCCAATCCAGTATATGCTTAAATGAAGATTCATCTAATGTTACAGATGGTGACAAAGAAGACTCCTTTTGAATCCAAATGAAACAAAGAAGAATATTTCAATTAGGCAAGATCTCTTTTGAGAAGAAGCTGTAAAATAGAAAAAATCTTTTGAAGGGCTTTGAATTGTTTTTCTTTTTTCCCTTTCTCCAGTTCAACTTTAGCAATTCATCATTTTTTGGAATAATCAATAGTGACAAACTGTTGGCAATAACTCTAGTTGACTTAAAGGCACTATGCCAAGTTACTAGAAGAGTGTAATATTGTTCCCTAAATCTGATTTATAGTATCTAGTTAAGATTTAGTTTTATTTAGTCTGAACTAACTTAATAAACTCCTCATATTTTTTAAGTAGTGTAGTCCTTCAACTAATAATGTACAAAGATGAGTTAGTCATTACGTGAGAAGGTCTATGGATTATTTTGATATTTTTTTAAATATCTTAATAAAGACAAGCCATTTTGATATAATTGCAGTTAAAAAACAAAATAATAATAATTTTATATATTATACATAATTGCTATTTACTTATTATATTAATTACATATTTAGTTATATTAGTGTATATAATTATTGAAGGTTTTGAACTATTATAAAATTTTTTAATTAATAAAAGTTTATAATCAAATCATTATTTTTAGTTAAAACCTATATAATCATAAAACAATTATGTAATACTTTAATAATTAAAAAAATTAAATCAGAGTCAAAATACAAAAATTTTATTGATTACAATATGAATTAAAAATGATAATCACTATTTACTAGAGACCCTTGCCACCATTACTTTAAATACATGTATGCCCGTACCATTTTATCTAAAAGTTGATTTTTTTTTTCAATAATTAAATTTTTGTTAGTTAAAAAAATCTATTTTATAGGCACACTAGTTGTAAGTATTATTAAATAATTATACACGATATATATCAAATATGAAAATTGCTATCCATTTATTTTTCACCATTCCAAAATATCTGTTTCTTCTATTACCTGAGATAATGAAAAATATATCTGTAATTTATTTTGATTGTCTATATATCATCACTTGAATAATTTCGCTCTAACTATATTATATATCTTTCACATTTTGATGGTTTCTACTTGAATTTAATTCTCCATACTCTTAAAAAATATCATCTATATTAGAAATTAAAAAATATTTAATATTAGCAAGTTATCTATAAATAAGTATAAATACAATAAATATATTTATTTTTTTTTTATCTATTCAATTATATTTCCTCAACTATTTTCAACAAAATATTCTATATTAAATTGTGAATCTAAAACAACTAACAATGTATAAATTTTATTTGTTTTGTTATAGTATTCTAAAATTTTATATTGACATATTTTTGCTGCTTCTTTAATATTTGAATTAATTCTATTATTGTCTATAATATTTTTAAAATGGTTAATTAAAATATTAAATAATGGAATTATAATAAAAAGTGTTGAATATGTTAATGCTGTATCATTGTAGTTACTTCATAAAAATATTCAAGAAATTTTGTTATTTGTTCAAATACAGTATATTTCAATAATTATCTATAAATATATAGTTTTTAATTCTTGGTTTGACATTATAAGTTTAAATTTATATTAAATAAATATTTAATAATATGTGATAAATATACTGTTTTTAGCTATATAGTATATGCAACCATGTTATATATTGAATTCCACTAAGTTTCTATATCTAAAATAAGTTTTAAATTTTCTATTTGCTGATTTTTGCAAGCATCATTTAATTTTTTCAACTGATGAGATAATGATCCTATTTTTACAACCAATTTTAATAACTATATATAAATAAATTAATAAATATAAAAAAAAATATATTATATATACTATATAAGCTTATTTGTTTTAAATTTTCTTCTAATATATTTAAAGTTTCTTGTACACTTAAATTAATAATATGCATAAAACATTGTAAATGGTTTTCTGTTGCATTAAAAGATATTGCTTGAATTTTACTTTATTTTTCTATTAATTTAGCAAATATAATATAATTTGTAGTATTATCAGATATAATTTCCAATATCTTTAAAATTAAATAAACTGTTTTAGTCTTATATTATATTAATTTTAAATATATAAATAAATTTACCTTTGTTTAAATCATAAATTTCTTTAAATATGATAAATGCTTCTTTAATATTTTCACTTGAATGGATATTCCATGACTATACAAAGTCTATTATTATACTTTGTATTCTTCAATCTTTATTGACAAAATGAACAATTATGCCTTAAAATGCTTTCATTAAAACTGATATCCAAATATTAAGTATAAATAAAATATGGTTTTCTATTTCTTGTAACATTTTTTGAATTTTTTCTTAATTATTTAAATAATAATTCATTATACAGGTTTTAATAGAAGTAACAGATGGTATTTTTGTATTTGATACTAATATTTATATGAAAGCAAGAAAAGTTGGTTCTTGAATAACTGTAAAAGATTTGTTAATTGATAATAATCTATTGAACAATTTTTTTTTCATTTTTGTTGAATCATATGTTCACTATATATTATATAAATACAAAAATTAATGATATTTTTTTTAAAATTTAAAAATTATTTGAAATTACTTTGGTTTAAAAAATTAGCAATTTTAATATTACTAATTATTAAATTTAATTTTGTTGGATAGGTTTTTCAAAATTTTTTATAAGATTAGAAGTGCTGCCTTCACTACAAGTATACAGTTGCTTCCAAAAGTTTGAGTCCACTTACTATGTTTTTATTATAAATTTTAACTTTGACAATTTTTAAATC
>CAJVPT010006172.1:0-11305 GCA_910592055.1 Acaulospora colombiana
ATTTTAGGTATCAGAAAAAAAAATCAAATTAAAGAGATATTTAAATAAAATTATTTATATTGTTTTAATACAATTTGGGATTGTATACAATATTATACTATTATTCATTATATTATATTACAATTCGGAGTCACATACTATATTATATTATATATTATTTATCATATTACACTTGTATTATATTACAATTTAAAGCTATTTAATATATTAATCACAAATTTGCCAATTTATATTATTATTTGCCAATTTTCAAAATATCAAGAAAACATTCAATTTCAACTTTACTTAACGAAAGTTTAAGAAAAAAATCCCAAAAAAGTTAAAATTACTTGCAACTGTAGTAAATGCAATGGATCACTTGTTGATCCATGAACAGAATTTTTATATAGATATTGAAAAATAAAAGGTAAACATTCAATAAATGAAGAATTCACATTTTGGTACAGAACAAGAAGTATTTCATTAAGTCAAATTATGTCATTAAGCAACAATCAACAAAATCTGAGATTGAATGATAGTTCTGAAAATAATAAATCTGAAGTTGATAATAATGAAGAAATAAATGATATATTTGAAGATTATTTGATACCAAAATATGAATTTTTATCAAATTCTAGCAAATTTTTAGATAATCATTTTATATGGATATTGTTGTGGATTATAAACTATAGAATTCAATTTAATTTATCAAATAATACAACAGATGCACTGCTAAAATTTATGAAATTGGTGCTAATTGAAATTGGTGGTGAAGAATTTAAGTTCCTTTGTGGATTTTTGTATACAACTAACAATAAACTTGGATTATCAGATTAGTTCATTAGTTTTGTGGCATATCAAAGATATCACAAATTGTATAGATAGAATAATGCTCTTTGGTTTCAAAAAAACAATCAACTATCAGTCATAAAGTATATTTATATTGAATTTTCCAATTTGGCAATAAAACGAAGAAAAACATGCAATTCCCCACTATCTACACAATCAAAATTATTAAATGGAAATGTAATTAATTGACCCAATTTGGTTTTTTCATATTCTACTATTCAGTATCAATTGTCACAAATATATCAAAATCTGAATTTTGAATCTAATCTTTAGCATTGGGATCAATCAAGCATAGATAGACTTTTATGTGATATCTATGATGGTGATATTTGAAAAACTTTTAAAGATAAAAACTCAGAATTATTTTTTAGCAAAGAGACAGCTGATTCATATTTGGAATTGGTGCTAAATATCGACTGATTTCAACCATTCGATAATAAAGTGTATAGTACTGGAGTTATATATGCAGCTATCGCAAATTTGCCACATAAAATATAATTTAAACATAAAAATATGTTGATTCTTGATATATTACCAGGTTCTAGTAAACCAAGTTTATACCAAATAAACCATTACCTTTCTCCAATTGTCGACAAATTAATGTAACTATAATAAGGAATAAAGCTCAATTCAACTGTTGAGAATAAAGAGGAAAAAATAATTTGGGTGGCCTTAATTTTAATTTTGTGCGATATTTCTGCTGCACAAAAAGTGTATGGACACATTTTGGCATTAGTGTTATGTCATCATTGCAAAAAAAATGCTAATTATGAAAACAATCATTATAATTTTGGTGGTATGAAATATATAAATGAATGGTTTATATCAAGAGATTTAGCAACACATAAACGAGATTCTATCGAATGGAGGTGCTGTAACTCAAATACAGCACAAAAATGTTTTGTCAGTGAGAATCATACCAGATAATCCAAATTTCTCCACCTATCTTATTTTGATCTAAGTTGGTATTTAGTTATCAATTCTATGCACTGTCTTTTCTTAGATATTGGTAAATGGCTCGTTAAATAAATATGGATCGAAGAAGGAATACTGATGAATAATTCATTGGATGAAATACAATCAATGATGAAAAATTTTCAAGTGTCATCAGATATTGGTTGAATTCTAAGAAAATTAAATAGTGAAGAAGGATTTTTAAACTTTATTGCCAATCAGTGGAGAAATTTTTTCACAATATATGCAACTATCATTTTATGAAGACATCTTTCAGATATAAATTACAAAATTCTAATGAATTTTGTCAAGACCTGTCAAATCTTAGTATATTGAATTTTAAGATGAAATTAGTTAAATAAGGCTTATGAAAGATTAGTTGCAATAATTAAACTAATATAACAAAAATATGTGGAAGAAAAAATTACCCTGAATCTTCATCTTCATTACATTTATATGAATACATATATGATTATGGGCCATTATATGTATTTTGGGGCTTTTCATTTGAGAGAATAAATGGTATATTAGGTACGTTTTTAAACAATTTTAACATTCGAAATTGAATTCTAACAAATTTTTAATCTAGGTTCATTGCTAATAGTCATCAAAATATTGAACATGAATTAATGTGATGATTGATAAATAATTATTGAATTATTAATCTAACTATGTCCTATACTAATTACCAGGGGCTTGAAATTTTAAATAATCAATCAAATATTAGCTCAATTTCTAAACGAGATCAGTTTTCAGCTGACAAGTTATATCAATTTTTAAACAATACATATAATATTCACAAAACAATAATCAATGAATCCAAACATTTTCCAGGTACTCTTGTATCTAAAAAGATCAAAGTTAGAAGTATCTGCTGAAATATTAAATCTATTAGTCTAATACTATGAGGCATTTTATGAAACTATGAAATTTCGGAAACCATTTATGAATGATAATAAAAATTCGATAATTATTCGAAATAGAGCATATCAATATGATAGATGCCGAATTGGAAGTGAAATATTCAATTCTGTTATGTCCTCACGAAATATTAAGGGCTCATTTATATTAGCTAGATTCGTGAATCATAATGGAAGTGTCGATTTATATCCAGGACAAGTTCAATTCTTCTTTATATATTCAATAAACTTTCTGAATAATGTTATTGAATATCATTTGACCTTTATTTGATGGTATAAACCGGTTAATTCGGCAGAAAATAAATTTTATTTTGGATCCAAAAATGATGCAAATGTTGAATTGTAGAGTACTGAATTTTACCCAGTTAAACGTAAATGCATAATCCCTATTCATAATATTTTTGGCCGATTTACTTCATTTAGATACAGAACCTCAAATCGGCAAGACTCTTGCGAATATTTAGCTGTAATCCCTCTAAATTGTAAATATAATATATAATTAAAAATTTGAAAAATGCACGAATTTTGATAAAAATTGAAATTTTGACGAATATCTAATGATTTTTTGAGGAAAAATTTAATGAAATATATAGTAAAAATGATACAAATATGGCAAATAATGCTGAATTATATAGTAGAAATTGATTGATGATTTAAATTATATGCTAAATTATATAGTAGAAATCGATTGACGATTTATTTATGCCGAATTATTTGCCAAATTATATGATAGAAATAGATTGCCGATTTATTTATGTCATTAATATACTGAATTATTTATTTTTTTGATGAATGTTACATGAGTGGCATTATGCCGAATAAATATTTTTCGACTAGTGTATAGCCTGAAGATATAGCAAATTTGACCATATTAATCTCAATTTTTTGGATTATGCAATTGTAGCTACTTACTTAAGAGAAATATAACCTACAAATGATAAAGAATTTTTCTGCAATAAAGGGGATTTTGATGAAGGCAACTTTTACATGGTTAAATGAGGAGTTAAAATTGAAATGATAGATATTTTTTAAATATTACAAATTATCAAAAATTTAAGTTATTAACAAATTAAAATTGTTACAATTTTTACTAGGAAATATTCTTTATTGTTGAATAGAGAATGAATTGCATAATACTATAGTGTTACCAATAGAAGTTATAACTTTTGAGTTGTTCCAAAATTTAATTAAAAAAATAGTATTGGTTATAAAAAAATTGAGAGAAAATAAAGAAGAGGAATATCATATGGATTATTAATATAATCAATTATCGACAGATTAATATGCTTTACAAGTATTTGAAATATTGATAATAAAAAATAAAGAAAAAAATCATATAGAAAATCAAGTTAAATTAAAAGGTATTGGTTATAGCAAGGAGTATATTAATATAGAAACAAATAAATGATTATAGATAAAATAAAGAATTTATTTAAATTTAATAAAAGAAAAATTTTTAAATTTAAAGATAAAAATATTTTTAAAAAGAAATATACTAGTTAAAAATTTTTTTATTAAAATAAAGCCAGGTTAATTTAAACATATTTAATTTAATTTAGTTAAATCAAAATAGTTAGAATTGAATATGTTTTTAAATAGTTTTAAAATATATCAAATTAGTTTCAAGTTATATTGATTATATGAAAAAGAGAATAAATTGCTAATTTGTTATTTTTATTTATTTATATTTAGCAAGATTTGTGAGATTGATTATTTGTTATCTTGTTGGAATTCTTGTTTACTCAGATGAGTTGTTAATCTTTTTTGTTTGATCCTACTTGTTTATTGGATTTGTTATTGATTTTTGTTATTATTGTAATAGAATTAATTTATTTTGTTTGTAGACTTTTGATAAATCTTGTTATATTGTTTTGTTACTGTAATATTTGACACATATGTATTTATATTACTTGTTTTATTGTTTAGATAAATGTATTTGAAATTAGGATACTTTACTGTTTAATTTTTGAAAGTCTTTGATATCCTTTTGGGCTTTGTAAACTTTGAGTTTTTTCTAATTTATTAATAGAAACTATTGTTTATAAAGTTTCTTCTAATATCTAGCAAGGTATAAATCAATATTAATCTAGTTAAAAGCTTGAAAACTTAATATTGGACTCTCCTAAGCTTATAGTGAATCAGCTTGTAGATGTATTTCTTTTTTTATAAAGTAAAGTTAAAATAATGTTATATTGTTTACACTTCTTTTGATTGATAAAAGAATTTTTGAGAAGTAGTTAAATATTATAGTTTGTTATTAAGTCTTAGATTTTAAAGAGATAAAATATTTTTAAGCTGGTTTCTTTTTTTCAAGAAAATTATTAAAAAAAGAATTAGTAGAAACTTTATAAAATATATAATAATATCAAATTATTAATTATTATATCAACTCTTTCTATTGATCCTCTGACCATATACAAAAAAGATGTTTGTTGCTACTTTCTTTAAATCAACTTGAAGAAGCTTTAAGAGTCATTAACTACCTTCACTCTTTTTGTTTACTATTCTCCTTAAACAAAAACTTGACCTCTAGTAATCTTAAAAGTCAAGAAACACCTTTCCTACCCATGACAAGAAAGTTCTGAAAGGAAGAAAAACTAATATACTGTTATCTTACACTATAGAGAAACACTATAGAAGTGTTGTTATAATATGAAACAACTTTTTCACTCTCTTATCCTGTTTTTTCTTCTAATAGTACTTGTTCTTAATTTTTTCTAGGGAATTTTGCCTACTTTAGTTTGATCTTGAATTTTGGGTAGCACAAAATTTCTCATACCATGATTGAGTAGACAGAGCTCACATTAGTAAAAAAAGTAAACAAGCTTCTATTGATCACTTCATGTGTTCAAATGCATTTTCTCAATTCTATAAGAACTTGAGGTCTACTATAAGTTATTATGTCTTGATATAGATGAATAATAAACACTGCCAACTCCTATATCTTTGACTAAGTGAAAAAAAAAGAATATACCTTTTCCTTCTTTCTATCAAGAAAAAAGAAAGAAGACTATGCTCAAAGAAATACAGAACAAGGATGATGCCTTAAAAGTGTCATACCTATTCTTTATTAGCATGAATATTGGAAGATTAAGAAGATCTTAGGATCATTCGCACCTAATTAATAATATCAATATATAGTTGAATGATCTTAGATGGATAAAGAATATACCATAATAGGATATTAGACAAATGGTTCAATCTCTACAGATAGTAGTACTTTGGGGAAAACAGCATGATATTTATTAAGTCCAATAAGGTGCATGTTGGAAGTATCAAGATTCTCCTTTCTAGGTTGGAGTTATCGCAATGATAAAGAAAGACAGATTATTGGACGATGGCTTCTAATTATCCCAATGCCTATTCACTTCTCCTATATCCTAGAGCCCTTCAAAACCCTCGACTTATCATCACCCAGAAAAACATTAGTAGAAGAACCCATATTGGATAGGATATAGAAGGAAAAGACAAGAACTGGCAGATAAGGACCACAACATAAAGATATTGAAAGTAATGAAGAAATAAGCACTGTATTTTGAACTGATAAAGTTCTCGAATAGTAATCAATCTACAGTATCAATATGGTAGTAGTAGCATATCTTTATTGAGGTGTTAAATGAATATCTAATAAGTTATAGACTTTTATCTAATAATTAATTCTTTTTTTTTTTTTTTCAAATACCCTCTGTCAGGTTAGTTATGTGTGTTTTATTAAACATTTGTAAACTGTACATATAAAATGAGGTGCTAAAGCTAATTCTCTAACTAACTCACTCGTCTTGGTTGTATTATTTCTCTAAGTGCAACTTCCGAAGTGATTTATCACTTCATTAATAATGCAAGTAAAAATCTTTCCAACTTCTAACATCATTGCCTGCAATCATTACAAATTCTCTTTATATATCATTAATTAAAGAATTATATTACTTAAAAAATATAAGTAATCCATTAAGCTAGTTTGAATTAAACAAACTAAGTCTTAATAGGAATAATATTATATTTTTCTAGTAGTTTAATTTTTAACTTATTATTATTAATTTATTATTGTTGATTATTTTAAAAAATTTTTTCTCAAAAAAGATTTATTCAATTAAAATATTTTTTAGCTTTATAATATTTATGAAACTTAGTTATTTTTAAATAAGAAAATTTCAAAAAGAAAATTTGAAAGATCAATTCTTTTATTAATATATGAATTCTCTTATCACATTACTAATATCAATATTATATTATAAAAAAATTTACTTGATTGTGATAAAAAAAATTTTTTAGAACTTTATTTAATTAGAATAGAAATTTAGAAATTTTGACTTTGTTTAGTAAAGTTTTTTTTATTATTTAAAAAAACTTTATAAAAAATAGAAATTTATTATTTATTTTAACTATTATTTATTTTTCAATATTATAATTGTTTCTTGAAAATTTATTCAATTAAAAAAATATATTTTCAAGGATTTTTATTTTTTAATTAATTAATAATATTATTAATATAATATATATAATAAATATAATCAATAAAAGTCTATTTATATTTCAAAAACTAACATATTTTATACTGATTCATTATTTTTAATGAATATAATAATATTTTTTTTTTAATCCTCTATCAAACCAATTATGTATACTTTATTAATCAATTATAGGTTGTATATAGATATGTAATACTAAAACTAAATTTCCAATTCATTTGTTAAAGTTTTTATTCAAAACTTTAAATATAACTTTGTGAGTGATTTATCATCCCATTAGTAGTTTGGGTAGAAATCCTTTCAATTTTTAATATTATCATCTACAGATTACTACTGTAAATAATAAATATTATATTATTAAAAAATTCAAAATTAAATTAAAATAAATAAAATTTTTCAAAAAAATTATAAAATAAAAACTTTAACAACTCAAAATATTTATTAAAAAAAAGTTGAGTTTTTTTATTATAACAAATTTTTATAAAATTTATTTTAAAAATAAAGAGACTTCAAATATTTTACTTTATAATAATTATTTTTTTAAAAAAAAACTTTCATATTATTAATAGTAAAAATATTTTTTGACTTTTTTTGATTATTAGAAGTCAAGTTTTAATAAAAAGATTTATAAATATTCTACGCGTGTCGAATGTTCGCGACAATGGATGAAGACGAAAGAACAAGGAAAAGTGAGAAATTAAGTTTACTCGCTCAAATACGCGAGGCTGAGATCGAAATTGAAAATTTGCAGAAATGCATTGACCGGGCGCGACGAAACAGACATAAGGATCCGAACAAAGATCAGGCAACCATAATGTACTTCGATGTATAAAAAAATCCTTGACCTAATATCCTTATTAATTTTTTTTCTTATTTAGAGAACGCCTAATTAATATTAACGATCGGTCTTTCTTATCCGAGTTTAAATGTCTTTTGCAAAAAGAATCTGATTCGCGAAGTAAAGCTAGCATCGTTCGGAATTATGACTCAAACGTAAATTTAGGATTTTGAAATTGTCTCGAATTTTCTTAGAATTGACCTTAATTAATAAGCATCATTCCTTTCAGATTAAACGTCTTGAAGCATATACGAAAGTTCGGTTTATTAATGTCAAAAATCAGTTAATTGCTTTTAATACAAAAGGTATAACAACAAATCATTATTTATACTCGTGTATATATGCTTATAGGTTAAAGACTTTATTAATCATTTTGTTAGAAACCGTCCGACGATACAATATTTCGGGCGTCACTCATGGCCTCTATTTCAATATTGAGTTTGACGTAAGTGAATCGGATCTTTGTATTATTCACCTTAAAGTTAAAGTCAGTCCTGGCTGTAAGCGTGAAATTGGGAAGTTCATAGAAAGGTAATGGACTAAATTATACTTTACAATTATAGAATTATTAACACAATTGTTGTTTTTTCTTCGTCTTGTTTGTCTAGTGCAGAGCTAGACAGAAATTTACACGTGTTTTTCAAAGGATTTATCGAATATGCGCGACTAAATCGACAGCGCACATTATTATTTAACGCGTTGAGAATAAAATATTCGCATTGGACCATGCCAACTTCACTCCCACGAGAACTTCTAAAATCGAATGATCTTATTGACACAAATTTACTATTAAAATTCAAGGATCCTAGGTTTTAATTCTCTTAAAGCTTGTATTTTTGTTAACTTCGAAACCTCGCTAATAATTATGGATCATATTAGAAATCCTATTAGTCCGGAAATGACCTTTTTATGGTGTTTGAATATAACATCATTCGGTCAAGTCCACCCCGTCGTGCAATTATTTGCTCGAATGCCTAGCCAATGTATGTATCCGAAATTGGTCGAGTTGATTTCCATTTTTAGTCTAATATTTACATTTTTTAGGGAGAGCCTTGGATGAAAATCGATTGATTGAACGAATTCCACATAATTTTCAAAAGTTAGTCGAACTCAAAGGAGTTCAGATTGCGATTGAGGTGTTTGTTCAGAATATTTTCGGAAATGACAATTAATTAAATCGATATTAGGCAATTCGAAACTTTTGCAATTTATCCCATAGCATTAAGTTACATCTACCAGAATAAAATATTTCTAAACAATATTTATTAAATCTAGTTATTGCAACTATTAAATTTTTGGCAGTATGTCCATAATTATTTCCATAGTTTACGTAAGCTTTCATTTTGCTCTTCTCCTTTCTTCATAACCTTCGCCACTGCCATCTCGAAATCTTCTTGAGTAACATGAACGCGTCGTTCTCGAAGCGCATACATACCCGCTTCCGTGCAAACGGCCTAAATAAATGACAGATAAATGGATATATAAAGGTACATGTTTTCCCGCATTTCATCAATTACCTTAACTTCCGCGCCACTGGATCCTGTCATCTTTTCTGCAATCTTCCGTAGATTAATACCTCGGGTCAGATTCATCTTACGCGAATGAATCTTCAAAATATCAGCACGAGCCTGATAAAAAATTATTAGTAAATAATGGTCACATTAATTAAACATTTTGAAAACGTGATGGATTGTAAGCATACGGCTTCAGATGGTGGTGGAAATTCGATTTTTCTATCAATTCGACCAGGTCGCAATAATGCAGGATCAAGTATGTCGATTCGATTTGTCGCCATAATAACCTAAAAACAAAATTAATTAGTTACAAAAAATAAATACATTACCATTTTCTGGATCTGTCACCTTTATATTTTTTGTAGGTTCAAACCCGTCCAGTTGATTAAGCAATTCCAGCATTGTTCTCTGAACCTCAGAATCGCCACCTCCGGAACCGGATTCTATGCGCGAGGAACCAATCGAGTCAATTTCGTCCATGAAGATAATTGATGGAGCGTGCTCCCTGTAAATAAAAGTATTTATTAGAAAAGAGAGATACGAACGAATGCAAAGTTATTTTGATGAACACAGTTTACCTAGCCATGACAAACAATTCTCTGACCATTCTGCTGCCTTCACCGATATATTTTTGTACCAACTCGGAACCAGAGACACGGATAAACTTACAATCCGTATGGTGTGCAACTGCACGCGCTAATAGAGTTTTACCGGTACCAGGAGGTCCATAAAGTAAAACGCCCTATAAGTTTGATTTTAAAAAAGTGATTTAAAGTTTTAAATGCATTATAAATCCTAATTATTATCAAACAACATACCTTTGGTTGAGCAATACCCAAACTTTCGAACAATTCCGGGTGTTTTACTGGCAACTCTATCACTTCCTTAATTTCTTTAATTTGTTTGTCTAATCCACCAACCATCTCATATGTCGAATCTGGTACTTTCTCCACCATCATCAAGGAAACAAGTGGGTCAACTTTATTAGGAAGGATCTTATGTAACGTGTAAGAATCATTACGGAGAGCTACCCGACATGTGGGTGTGATCTGATTAATATCAATGTCCGGGGCAATATCAACTACGTATTTTCCCTCGGGATGAACCTAGCAATAATCGATGCAATATAAATCTATAACAAGAAGGCACCATTAAAAAAAGAGCAAGATTGCTAAAGTAAAATACCTTGACCAAAACTTTTTTTTTGCCCATGAGTTTGACAACTTCTCCAACATAAGATCCGGGTTCCTGTAAAAGTTGTAACTCTTCCCGGAGTAATCGGACTAAATTCAAACAAAATCGTTTTCCATTAATAATGTTGCTTATGTAATTTCCCAAGAGACGGTCTACCCGCCAAAGTTTCGCGTGTTCTTATTTAAGATATGTCTTCCTTATACACCTTTTGCATTCAATGCATTTCTTTGGGCCTCCAAACGTCTTAAGTTTTGAGTCTTTTCATTTATGATCAGCTCCGTCTCTTCAATCTTCGCCTGGTAATAGCTTTTAATGCCCTCTCCCGTCATCAAATAATAAACAATTAAAAATGTTCGATATAGCAAGCAGTTATCTTACGCAAGCGTTTTGAGTTGTAACACAATCTTCGAATAATCGGCCAATAAATATCATAAATAAGTTATCCAACGGTATTTATTATTGAAAGTTATTAGCTAGATTTAATTTTTCTTTTCTTTTCTTTTCTTTTCTTTTTTTTTTTTTATGGCATCGATTATTGCTAGGTTCATCCCGAGGGAAAATACGTAGTTGATATTGCCCCGGACATTG
>CAJVPT010006173.1:0-11304 GCA_910592055.1 Acaulospora colombiana
AGTAGCATTATTTTATTTGAATAGGGAATTTATTGTGAATTAAATGAAGATTTTAAAGAAGATAATGAATTAGATTTTGATAAATACTGGAATGATAAAAAAAATATCTTCCAAATTTATCTAAAATAGCATTAATGTATATTTGGCTTCCAATATCGGGGGTTGATATAGAAAGAAGTTTTTTATCTTATAGAAATATTCTTAGTGATAAACGTTATTCATTATTGGAGGAATCAATTTCCATTTTAAATTTTTTATATTTTAATAAGGATTAATAAATATAATAAAATTTTCACATTTTTTTCACATTTTTTAACTTTTTTGCATTTTTTTACATTTTTTTACATTTTTTCGGACATACTTTAGGATATATTTCGGCATATATAATAAATTACTGCATGCATATTTTTGATTGGCCAACACATATATACGGCCACCCTAATTTAAGTATACAAGAAGCTTTAAATATATTAAGAAAAAATTTAAAACAAGTAAGCTTATACAATATATAGTATATAGTATATAGTTTTTTATATTTACTAATTTATTTATATACAGTTATAAAAACTGATTGTAAAAATATGATCATCACCTCATCGGCTAAAAAAATTAAATGATACTTGCAAAAATCAGCAAATAGAAACTTTAATACTTATTTTAGATATAAAAACTTAGTGGAATTCAATATATAACATGATTGTACATACTATACAGCTAAAAATAATATGTTTATCTCACATTATTTAACTTTTATTTAATATAATTTAAACAGTTTACTATATATTTGTAGGCAATTGAATACCTTATAATGTCAAGTCAAGAATTAAAAAACTATGTATTTGCAGTAATGATTGAAATCTATTTGAATAAATAATAAAATTTCTCAAGTATTTTTATGAAGCAATTATAATAGTATTAATATCAATATATCCAACATTTTTTATTACAATTCTATTATATAATATTTTAATTGACCATTTGGAAGATACCATAGACAATAATAGAATTAATTTGAACATTAAAGAAATAGCAAAAATATATTGGAATAAAATTTTAAAATACTATAACAAAACAAATAAAATTTATATACTGACAATTATTTTAGATCCATGATTTAAAATAGTGAAAATGGCTGGAGAAATTTAATTGAAGAGATAAAAAAAAAATAAATATATTTATTGTATTTATGCTTATTTGAAATATAATTTGTTAATATTCAATATTTTATTTTCTAGTATTTATGATATTTTTCAAGAATATGGAGAATTAAATTCAAGAACTATAAAAACCACTGAAATAAAAGAGACATATAATATCATTAGGGCAAAATTATTCAAGTGACAGTATATAGAAAATCAAAATAAATTACAGCTATATTTTTCATTACCTCAGGTAACAGAGGAAACATATATTTTGAAATAGTGAAAAATAGATGAATAGCAATTTTCACATTTGACATGTATTGTACATGATTACTTAGCAATACCTGCAACTAGTGTACCTATGGAATAGGTTTTTTTGACTAGAAAAAATTTAATTACTGATAAAAGAAACTGGCTTTTAGATAACAGTAAGGATATGCATGTGTTTAAAGTTATGGTGGCAAGGGTCTCTAGTAAACAATGATTAAAATTTTACTTGATATATAAATTTTGATACTATTTATATATAAAATAGTATTTAATAAAAATCTTATTGATTCTAATTATTGTTATTAAAGTTATATTTATTGGAGTTTAAAAATAGAATTGCTTTATTGAAGAAGCCATTGTTAAAACAGATAATTTCAAAGCTGGTATTGTTATTATAAATACTAAAATTACAAGTAGAAGTAATATAATTGTTGGCCTAGTGTAAGCATTGTAATTGTTAAAAATCGATAATATAGTAGATTAACATTACAAATATGGATATAAATCTGAGATATGCAATTGAGCACGATCAATTTATAAAAAAAAATGATTGGTTTATAAAAAAAAATTGGGATCAATTTTATTGTTGTTACTAAACAGTTCCTTCTACTGACCAATGTAAATAATGCACTAGTTGCCCTTATATTTTTACTGACTTGTTATGGCTTTTACTTAATATATATACTTGTTTTTTTTATATTTTATATTTTATTTAACCATTTAATAACCAACTTTAACTTTGTCAATTTCCAGCCTTTCAACTATTGATCCACAATTGACCATAAGTTTTACATTCTATAGCTACAGGTAAACAATGATTTATCAAACTGTACATGCTGTTGCTATTATTTTATTACTGCTAGTACTAAATGTAACACCTGTTTTCGTTTTCCAGTTTTTTTATCTCAGCTGTAATCGATTACAAGCCTTTAGTTTATACCATAAACTAATAAGCAACATTTATTGATACTGTAATACCTACTGTTACTTTTTTGCTACCAGTATTAATTGTGACACTATTCAACTAGCATAGACTAAGTCAATGAAAGTCTCAAGCTGCAAAAAATCACTGATTCCTTTCTATAAAGAGTGAATAAAGGAAATTTTTAAATTGACATATTCTTTATACATTGTATTGATTAAGCATGCTATGTGCCTCCAGTAGGCAACTCTGAACTAGTGCAAGCAGTCCATATCAATACAAGGTAGTACTTGCAAATATCGATACAGCATCAATATTGCCTTTAGTGGGAAACCCTGGACTAGCAGCCTTTGCTGTATTGGTACTGAAGTAGAAATAGTGCAGTAAGGATGCCTTGTGTCTCCAGTGGGAAACTCTAAACTAGTGTAGACAAACTTGTTGTCAAACACTACTTGCAAGTGCCAGTCGATATCATATATTATTAGTAGAAAACCCTAGATCAGTATATGAAATTATATCAACAATAGGTTATTTTTGGCTATTGATTTTTGTTTTGTATTAGCAGGGTACTATATATATTAAGCTAATTTTAAATGTCTCAATTTAAAAACCTTTGCTGCTGCTCTCTATTTTCTTGTATCACAAAAATATAATAATACAATAAAATATGCTACATTTTTAAGTGAACTAATATATTACTTGTTAAATGTTCACCTGGCCATTTTTAACTCTAACATCGATACTTACTAGAATGTAAATATAATAAAAAATATTTATATATTTTCAAGTTTATTAACAATAAAACAATACCAGGTCAACTAGTGGAGGGATTTTTCGAGATTCTTGGTTACTTGTGATAATGATTTGAAAAATGCTACTGCTACTTTGAAGGTTACCATTGACAATGCAAAAAAATATAAAAAAAAAGATCCATAAAAATTTTGTAAGTTAAAATTTTTGCAATTTTTTTATAACTGTATTAACTTAACTAAATTACATGTCAGGAAAAATTTATTGACTCAAAAGTATCTGGAGGAGGTATATGTAGTAAAAATGATATTTGAACCCTTTCTGGTTATGATGAAAAAAAAATAAAAGAAAAGTGAATATTTGAAAAAACAAATCCATTGCCTTCTCATATATCTGTGATCGATGCCATCTCCTGTCTTCTAATAATAATAAAAAAAAAATAAAGAAATAATAGTTTGTAATGAAGCCTCCAATAAGGTAATATTGGTTATATACTGAAATCATATTGATTCTGATGTACTTGAACTCATGAAAAACATATTTATTGACATGTTTGTTTTGCATTAACAAGTTATCCAATTATTAGAAATCAAAAAATTAGATCAAGGTGCCTTAGTAGCTGCAGGATATGTATTTAACTAAACTTAAGTTTTTAATTTTTAAAACTTTATTCATTTTAATGTTTGCAGATATCTTTTGACAAGAGAAAGTGGAATATTTATTCATGTGCATAATATACCTGCTGAATTATAAGGGTTTGAAAGGCAATATTTGCAAGAAGAGAAAGTTGTAGTGATAAATAGTTTTCTTTTCAACTATGATATGCATATATTTCCTGAAGATGTGACCTCAAGTATACAAAAAAAAATAGAAGAATATGATCTATCTCAACTAGATAGCAAAAAATATGATGCAACTGACAAAGGAATTATAGTTTCTTTCAATAATAAAAAAATATATTTAAACCATTCTTTAAGTCTATGTAAGACCTATATAGCTTGGAGATATAGCAAATTTGCTTATACTGATTTTAATATTTTGGACCATACAATTGCAACTATTTGCCTAAAAGAAATACAATTAGTTAATGATAAAAAATTTACTTATAGTGAAGAGAATTTTGATAGAGGCAACTTTTATATGGTTAAATGAAAATTAAAGTTGAAATAATAGATATTTTTTAAACATTTCAAATTATTAAAAATTTAAGTTATTAATAAATTAAAATTGTCATAATTTTTACTAGGAAATACTCTTTATTGCTGATCAAAGAATAAATTGCATGGTACTACAGTATTACTAATAGAAGATATAACTTGTGGATTGTCCCAAAATTTGGTAAAAAAAAACATTATCAGCTATAAAAAAATGGAGAGAAGATGAAGAAACATATTGTATGGATTACTGACATAATCAATTATTGACAGATTAACATGCTTTGCAAGCACTTGAAATATCAATAATAAAAATAAAGAAAAAAATGTTATAGAAAATCAAGTTATTTTAGAGAGTAATGGCTATAGAGGAGAGTATATTAATATAGAAGCAAGCAAATGACCATGGGTTGTATTGTTATGGGTCATGTGGAGTGACACGATTTATGCATAATGGTCTAGAATCCAAAAACCTAAAAGTCTGATATGAAAGATTGAGTGTCACAAGGTAAGAAACTATAGATAAAGCTTTGATACTGATAAGGAAACTGTGTGTATCTGAAAAGTATAGAAAGTTTAGCAAAGCTTAGAGTTAGTATAGTTGATTATAAAGTATATAGCCATTGTTAGATAGAAAAGTATAAATAGCTTACCAATATATACTGAAAAGGCAGAGCTGAACGTGTTAGGAAAAACAGCCCTTATTGAGAATAGAGATAAGAGTTAGGGATATACCAAAGAAACAGAATGCAATAAAGAGACGCTTACCTTCGGCCAAGTCAATCATTACGTCTCTGCCTTCCCTATGTGTTCTTTATAGAAGGCGTTCTTTTCTTTATGTCATTTGTGAGTATTTTTGAGAAGTCTGGGTTACGCAAGGCACTACAGATTAGCGATAGACTTATCGGGATAGCCCACAACATATAAATAAATTTATTTAAATTTAATAAAAAAAATTTTTTTAATTTAAAGTTAAAGAATATTTTCGAAAAAAAATATACTAGTTAAAAATTTTTTATTAAAATAAAGCCAGGTTAATTTAAACATATTTAATTTAATTTAGTTAAATCAAAGCAGTTATAGTTGAACATGCTTCGAAACAGATTCAAAATGTATCAAATTAGTTTCAAATTGTTTTTATATTGAATTCGAATCATATTTGAATTTAAATCAAATCAAATCAAATTCAGATTTGAATCAAATTAGATCAAACTATTATAGTTTTGAATCAGATTGGATCAATTTAAATGAATTAGATCTATATCCAATTCATATTTATAAAAACTGGATCAAATCAAATTTAGTTAAAATCTGATCTAATTCGATCTGTTGTGATCACTATATGTAACTTTGTTTTTAATTTTTTAAAGTAACTTTTCATCTCAAAAAGTTGTTGAGCATTCTTCTCAAATATTCTTTTTCTTTTGACTTAATTTTTTAAAGATTTTTATAGCTAATTTGAAATCATTTTAAGTCTTTATTATTTAAAGGTGTACAAGTGTTTTATTTAATTCTTTCTAAAAAATTAGTTCAAATAGTTTTTTATATAAAACTACTTTAATACATTCTCTAAGTTTGTATTTTCTTTTTAATCTTTTGATAAGTTATTATAAAAGATCTTTCTTATTTTAAAAATTTCTTAATAATATTATCTTATTTCTTTTAATTTTATTTTTTAATTATTATATATTTAATATTACTTTACTTAATCTTGATTTTATCAAGTACTATTTTATTTATAACACAATTTATTAAGAAGCTGATTATTTATCTTTGATTATTTCTCAAATCAATATATTATTGTTTTAGTATAATTTTAATAATATCTCTTGTTTTTTTGATTTTCAATTTTTGACATATAAACTTTAAACCTTCTTTTATATTTAAAATATTCTTTTTTAGAGATCTTCAAGACATATTAAAGATATTATATTGAACACTGAGGTTTTTGATCGAATGATTAGGCCTGTGAATTATATTATATTTCTTTATAGTTAAATTGAAAACTATAGTTTAGCTATATATTTTAATACCTTTGTCTTATTGAAAAGTTCTTTAAGTTTCAAGGTTTTTTTGTATTTAATAAACTCTAAACTATATTTACTTTATATTTTCTTTTTTATATATATAGCTGGTTTTCTAGTTACAAGTTTATTGAAAGTTACTTTATATATCAATTTTTTAAAGATTTTTTAAAAACAATTTGCCTGAGTTTTTCTTTTTTTTTTATTAGATTCTTTCTAAAGTATAAGTTCTAATATTATTTTAAACTTGTAATATAAGCTTTTATGAAAGAATTGCTATTTTTTTTACAATATATTTTTTTTTTGTATTAACTCATCTTTATTAATAAATAAAAGTTTTGTTGATTTCACTTCTTGTAAAAAGATCTTTATTATTTAGAGCAATAAAGTATAGTATGATTACTTCCTTAATATAATTTATATATTAATTATTAAATTAAAGTAATAAATAGTCTATTAAACTATACAATATTTAAATATAATTTATTCTATTACTACTTATTATATTTCTTTTTATTAGAATCTTTTCTTTACTCTTTTATATAACTTATATATTTATAAAGTTTCATTTATTTAGAAAATTAAGCAAAAAAATTTCAAGATATCATGATAGTCTAAACTTAACTTTTATTTATTTTCTGAGAGATTATATATTGCATTAAAATCTTTCATTACTATTGTATAATAATCCTATCTATATTTTTCATTAATAAGATCAATTGGTTTTTTTTATATTTCTTTACACCTTTGTTTATTTATTTATTTATTTTTTTTTTAACCCACAGTCAGGTCAACATAGTGTGTCTTTATTGTATATATGCTAGGTATTTACAAATTTTGTGACTTTCATATACTGACTCACTCGTCATCAAAAAATTATTTCTCTAAATGCAACCTAGAGAATGATATTTTGCTCCTTTACTAATTTGGAATATTTCCTCTAATTAATAAATTCATTGCCTACAGGTTATTACTGTAGATTATTCTAAGTTTTGTCTGTAGTTAAAAACCAAACCACTTTATTCCGTGACAGATCCAATCCTTGATAATCACCATATACTTCTTTCCTTCTATTTCTTTGATACCTTCTAGGCTTAAATCCTCTGGAGATAGTATTACTTCTTTTTGTTCCTGTTCAGTCTGTTTGTCATGTCTAGACTTGGACCTCTTGTTTTTTTTGTCCTCTTCTGTAATATTTTGCTTTTTTTCCTATTCCATCACTTGGGCACAGCAAGTATTTCAAATCTCCTTTTTAAAATTTGCTCTCATCTTTCGACAGAGTTTACCAATTATACCTTGTATATTTGCTAGTAAGATCTTGAGCTACTCTTTGAAATACTTCTTCAAGGAGATGGTCTTGCTTTCTTCTATATATCCCCAGATAGTATTGAAAAGGCCCCTGTCGAATTTCTGGATCTCTTCTAACCATTTGTCTATCCAATCACTTATCTTAGGTTAATCTTCTTTTTTTTCTTTTATTTCTTTACCGATAAGTTTACTGAGCTTTTCGTTTACCTTCCTCCATAAGTTCTTCTGAGTTTCTCTAGTGGCGGGGTACTTAAAAAGATGTTCTAGTGTCTCTTTTTAAAGTTTACATACTGGGCAAGTGGCTGCAATATACACATTTGGTTTTCTCTTCTTAAGTATTTGTAGGGCTGGAAGTTTATTTAGTTAGAAAGCTTTTGTTTTTGTTGGTTTTGAAAAAGGTATCAAAAGTATTGGTTGAATTGAACTGGTTCCAAAAAGTCAGCCAGTCTATCATTTTATCATTTTGGATCCAGAGATCCTGGATTTGTTTCTGTGTTATTCAGTCTAGTTTAGTTTTTTTTTTATTGAACATCTTGATGAAATCTCTGATACCAATTTCTATTATGTATTCTTCCCATGCTGCTATCGTGAGAACTCTTTTTAGCTCTGGTAACTGATGCCAAGTTATTAGGTTCTCCTGTTTGACCTGTTTAGCAAGTAAGTCTACTTGATTGTGGAATCTGTTGATTCTGTGGGCTTTGACCTTTAGAATTTCCAGATTCAGGTCTTTCTTCTTTACTAGGTCCTTGATTTTATTCCAAAGTAACCAATTAGTGATTTTTGTCCATCTTCTTATAGATATCTCTATTTGTGAGCAGATGGATTTCCATATTTTGATTGCGGTGTTGCAATCAGTGTAAATTGTAACTATTGTATTTCAGGGGGTTGTATACAGTGCAGTGAAAATAGCTAGTATTTCAGTTCTAGTTGCTAATGGCCATGTGGATGATCCTGCTGAGAATTGTTTAACTATTTTGTGTTCCTCTATCATGATCCAAGCTAAACCCATTTCAGATTCACCATCTGTCATTCCCTTTTTATAAGAGCCATCTGTATAGAATATAAGATGATCAACCATATTTCTTTTGTTATATTCAAGATGCTCTTAAGTTTATCTTTGTGTTCTTCTGTTTGTATGGCTTTTTCTATTAGTGTGATATCCCAGTCTTTCACTTGAATCTCTACTTCAGCTGGTCTGGAAGTTGGTAGAGCCACTGTTTGTTGAAATATATCTATTTACCAGTCTGTAGGGTTTCCTGACAAAAGGATCTGTTTCCTTTTTCTTAGATTATTGTGTCGATTAAGCTGTGGGAGAAGGTGAATCTGTGACAAGACTATTTCTAATGGCTGCTCTGTACTGTCTGATTGAAGATGAGTATTATTACTAGCAGGATTATATACTAGTTGATATGGGGTGAAATAGGTTTTGTTGTTTATGAATACTGTCTTTCCCCATGTATCTGTTGAAGTATTAGCCTGAACTGCTCAGTAAATTTTTCTTCTATCTGGATTTGTTGGGAATACCTCAGTTTGCATATTGTAAACTATCCATTCAAGCCTATGTAGAGAGTTTCATAGGAGATCTTGATTTACTGTTGTTTTTTCCTTCACTTTTTTGTACCAGGAGGGAACCGGTTCATTGCATCTACTATAGAGGATTTAAACTGCTCTCCATTTCTTAAGTGTCATTGTGTTTGTATTGATGAGCTGATCTAGAAACATGATCTTGTGTTTTTGTAGTGATAGAATGGCTTTTTCGTATTCTCTATCCTCTTGCAGCATAAACTTGATTGATAAGATACCTTCTTGATAATTAAATATGTTTTTTCATCTCCAACTTTAAAAAGTGACTTGTATGCTTTTTGTCAGGGCCAATGTTGTAGCTGCTAGGTTTTCTTTCATTAGCTTATAAGAGTTGATAGGATTGCTTAGGATATTACCTGGCTCCTAACATTTGATTTGGCTTTGTTTTAGTCTAATTATGGTAGCAATACCAGAGGCCTCATTGTTGTTAAGTTGATAGAAAAGTGCAGATATATGACTTTCTAGCTGTATCTTCCAGATACTTTTGAGACCATATATTCCTTTGTTATGAATACAGCTGTCTGGGATTGTTCCACAGACTAGGACTTTGTTCTTGTAATACTTTCCTAAACATGGCTGTGAGATCATTACATGTTTTCTCACTCAGGTGTGTATGTTGTATTCTGTATTCTATTCTTGGAATCAGGACTCTATTGATAACATATTGTGCATGTTTTTCTGTCAACTTCTTCTTGGCTATTGCCGGAACTACTGTCCTGATCTCTGATTTTATAAGACTGATGGTGTCCTGGTTTTTTTGTCTCAGTCCTAGTCAAATACCAAGAAATCTAGTCTGGTCTTCCTTGTTGATTTTATAAACTATATTATTCTCTGTTCCAGCCTGAACAGTCCCGAAGACTTGTGGGTTTCAGTTAATAGTAAGAAGAATTGACTTCTCTGCATTGATCTGAGAGTCATTTGCTATATAGAACTTTTTCACTTCTTCCAGGATCATTTCCAGGATCATTTCCAGGTCTTCCTTGGATTTGGCAATCCAGGTCGTGTCATCCATATAAGCAATTACTGCCTGCCTTAAGGAGAGTTTCATCTTCTCTTCAGGTTTACTAAAGTTGGGAGACCATTTTTCTTCCATGGAATAACCCAGATTGTTGTTGTTTTGGATCTTGCATAAAAGTAGATCGTAGAAGATTTTCCATAATAATGGAGAGATCGTTTCTCCTTGATCTATCCCATTCCCTGCCACTATTGGGTTAGATATTCCATTTAAAAAGATGATACTATAGCTTCTGTCTTTGAAGAGGTCTATTATAAGTTTCTTAATAGATGTAGTAATTTGAATCTGGTCTATGGCCTTTTCAAGCATATATAGGGATATTGTGTCATATGCCTTTGCAGTATCTTGAAATAGAATCCATAGTTCTTTTTTCTTTTCTCTACCTCTTCACAAATATTGTTCAGCAGGTGGATAGGCTCTGCTATACTTTTTTCCTACAGTCCAGCAAAGTTTGGTCCTTTTAAGATTTTGTATTGCATGCAAATAGCTGATAATCAGTTAGTAAGGATCTTGGTAAAGTATTTTCGAGTTGTTTCCAAGAGGATGATGGATCTTGTATTGCTTAGATCACATTTTCAAGGCTTGGGTTTGGGAATAGAATAGATGTTACTACTTTTCCATTTTTTGAGTATTTGACCTGTGCTTAAAACTTTATTAAAAAGAAGACATAAAGTTCCTTTTCCTTTGATCCCTAAGTGTTTAAACATTTTGTAGCTGATATATGAGGGGCCAGCAGCTTTATTGTTTGAAAGAAATTGCAAAGTAGCTTCGGCTCTTCTACTTTGATTTCTTCTGTTAAAGGTGAATACCATGTTGGGTCGATCTATTCTTTGGATTGGTATTCTTTTTTCCAAGAGGGATCTAGATTATCGAAGTTGACATTTTTTTTTTTTTTTTTTCCTGGCAAAGTCTTGCCATTGAGTTTTTATTTATTCATTAATACAGTTTTATGTACGCAAATTTAATTGCGAGTCTATACATTTATGAAAGGAAAAAAACACTATGACTCAATATTCTAGCGAACTAGAAACCCTGTGACTTGCTGCAGTTCACTGGTATGGATGCTAGCATGTCAAGACTCCACTAGCACTAATATTGATAGAAAAGAAGAAATAAGGAAAGTAACTGTTTTTTA
>CAJVPT010006174.1:0-11304 GCA_910592055.1 Acaulospora colombiana
TCTTCTATGATCCAGCCTAGGCCCATGTGTGGTCTGTTGCCATAGCTTGATACTGAGCCATCTGTGTATATTGTGGTGTGGTGGCGGTCTTCCATTTGTTGTTAAATTGTCATCAGGGCATCTAGTTCTTCCTTGTTTAGTTCGAACATTTCACTGATATTCATTGTTTCTGATACAACGCTGCTTATGTTGACTTGCCAGGAGCTTTGATTTATCTGAGAGGTTTCAGTGAGGTCTTTGAGCTCTTTCTTGATAGAGTCTGGTAATATCCTGTATCGCAAAGTGCTTGTTGAGCTGCTCTTGCTTTCCTTGGAGGAAATGCTTGTCCTTTTTACTAGAATTTGAATTGTATGTTGTTTTTTGGCTGAGAAGGTGCAGGTTTCTGATACTATGTCTTTCCTTTCATTTAGGAAACACCCAGTACACCTTTTCAGTAGTGATTGCTCATCTATTCTGGTATAGTGTTTGAATACTACTGTGATGGGGCTATCTTTCCGTTTTTTCTTGTCAATGGCTTCTTTGTTATGCTTGAGTATTGCTCCTCAATGTGGTTTATATGAATCTCCCATTACCAAGGGCCTGCTTTGGTTATATGTTTGGTGAGTGTTTGTCTTATCCTCTATTCTATCTTGTGTACTGGCTAGGTTTGTGAGGTTCTCTATGATCTCTTTATACCATTTTGGTGTGTTTCTTTTTTTTGTTTTATTAATGGCCCCGAGTTCTTTCCAGTGTAGTAGACGTGTTCCTGTTAAATTGATAATCTGTCCTATGAACATTAAGTTGTGCCTCCTTAGTATTTGTCTGTATTGGTGATATACTGATTTTGGTATTGCTTCTTCAATTGTATCATCAATTTTTTCTATCCTCTGTGGGATTGTGAACTTTATGTTGAAGTGGAATTGGAAACCATGTTTCCTTAGCACCCAGAGTATATTGTGGTTCAAGTTTTGTTCTGGCTTGAGAAAAGGCTGTATGAGATGTGATGTTACCAAATTTGTTGACCAGAAGAGATTTTAGAAGTTTTGTAGTCTCATCCTGGAGATTTGTTCTAGTGTTCCTTTGTCTTCCATTCTTTGTACCCAGGTCCTTATGTGCAGTTGCATTTGTCTATCCCATAGATGGTTCAAGTTGTGTTCAGTGTGGTTATATAGGAGGGTGTTAGGGATTGTGTTAGCGAGGCCACACTTGTATTTATACTTTGTTGTGATTTTCCCCATTAGAGAGTTGCAGTCACTTTCCAAAAGTACCATGTTGTTCAACAGGTATTCTATGCTGGGCATGAGTACGTGATTTATTATGTATCTCATTTGTTTGTCTGTGATTGCTTTCTATCCGATCAATTTACTAGTTTTCTTTACTTTCTCCATTATGAGTTGTTTCTAATATCCTTTCCTTCCAGAGCTATCCAGTCATATTCCTAACAGTCTCATTGATATACCAGGCTTGCTTCCCGTGACTGTTCCTCCTTTGAGTGTGAAGCTTTTTCTGAAGTCTTCTGGTTGTCCATTGATGATTATTAATTGCGATTTTAGTGGGTTGATATTGATGTTGTTATGATTGTAGAATTCTGTGGTGATGTTCAGGATCCTTTGCATTTCTTCTAGGTTGTCTGCCAGCCATATTGTATCATCCATGTATACAATGGCCTTGATGTCTAAATGTTTCTCTATATTAGGCTCATTAATGTCTCCTTGGAGTCTTATTGTGTATCTGTAGCCTCTTCTCGAGGATTCAATTTCTGTTAGGAGTGGGTTGTAGAATATTTGCCATAATAGAGGTGAAATTGTGTCTCCTTGGTCGATGCCATCAAGTACTTTGTAGTTGCAGCTCAGTCCATATGTTGTTATGACCTGGTTTTCTCTTTCTCTGAGTAGTGCCAGTATTATATTGATGATTTTTTATGGTTGTTTAATGCATCTCATGGCTTGTTCCAATATTTCTGTATTAACAGAATCATAGACCTTTGTCATATCTTGACTCAGGATCCATAGCTTTTTCCTTTCCCTGCGTGTTTGTTCTATGCATAGGTTGATTATGTGTATGGGGCCTTGTGTGCTGCTTCCTGGTAATGCTGCCCAGTTGGATTCGTTGAGGACGTTATGTTCTTTGCAGATGCGTGATAGGTGATTACTGATGATCTTTGTGAATATCTTCCTTCTTGCGGTGAGTAGAGTAATAGGTCTGGTTATTTCGATTCTGTTGTTCCATTCTGTTGGTTTGGGTATTGGGTATATATGTCCTTTACTCCACTCTCTCGGTGTCTCCCCTTGTGTAAGAATTTTGTTATAGAAACATGTGAGCCAAGCTAGTGTTTTTGGTCCAAGATATTTGTAGGCCATGTATGGAATGCTGTCTGGTTCCGGTGCTGATTTTGAGCTCCTGTCCCTTATTGTTTTCTTTACTTCTTCTACTGTGATATATTAGTAAGGCTATTATACCAATTATCTTGGATTCTTTTGCTCAGTGCATATTGCCTTGACCACCTGATTGAAGTGTTTCAGGTATAGTTTTCCTAAGGCGAGTCCATGTTGCAAAGTGTTTTGAAGCTTTCCTTTTGATCTCTTCTGGCTCTATGATGATTTCTATCTGATTGTCTGCATCCACTATAAGTCTGTCGGTTATTATAGATCTATGAGACCTTTCCATGATACTGTTGATTATCTGTTTCTTGTTGTCCTGGAGCCACTGTTGCCTCCTTTCTGTGTGTTGCTGTATTTCTTTCCTTTTCCGATATTTACTAATTATTCTTGCTGCTGTTTTGTATCGTGTTATATATTCCCTACATGTCTTTTTCCACTGGATTAGGTAGCTTTGAGGGTGGTTAGATTGCCATTCTTTGAGTTCTGTTGTAAGTTTTGAAAAGGATTCCTGTATCTTGATTTACTGTTTTCCGATCAGTTGCTTGGTTGGTAGGTTGGGTGTGTTGATACATCTCTGCAATATTTCTGATAAAGTCTGAATGTCCCCAATCTTTCTATATATCGTTGGGCCTTTTCTTGTCTTTTTGCTTCTCTTCTGGGACTTTATCTTGGGTATGTGTCTGTTCGTTGCTTTCAGGATATGTTATTTGAAGCTATTCCATAGAGTATCAATGTTTCCTTGATTCTTAATGTCTCCCTGTTGTGTCCGTGATTTGATTTCATCTTTGAAGTTTTCCCATTGTTTGATGTCAGTTCTATGCCAATTGTATCTGTGATTGTGCCTGTAAATCTTCTGTTTTCTCTGCTTGTCGAGTTGCCACATCTCTATTCTTGTGATAATTTCGTGATCACTTTTGTGTAGGGAGTCTGGATGATTTGTAATGTGGGAGTCTCTTGATTGTCAGGTGCTTTGTGGGTGGTACCAGATTTGATCGATTCTGCTGGCTGCTCCTCTACTGTTTTGCCATGTGTATGCCGCTTGTGTTGGATTGTGTGTTCTAAAAGTGTTCTCAAAGTTCCTTATAATCAACCATTCCAGTAGTTCTGATTCAGGCTGATGATTGTTTGACTTTTTTGTACTCTGTCATTTGTCGATAGAAGGGTTTGGTATAACATTGAAGTCACCTCCTATTACTATGTGCAATACTTCTTTCTCTGCTTGTATTATCTATTCTTAAATCATATTTTCTATTACTGACTTTACCCTCCTGTTATTGTTTCTCAGTGAAAGGTATACTTCTATTACCCTTAATTTATGTTTTCCTGGGAAAGCCATGTCTATTGCCATTGCTCTACCCTCTATCTCTTGTTTTTTATAGATTCTTCCTGCAATGTTTTCATGGATTGTGATGCATACTCCATGTCCGATCTTCCTTGTGAGGGTTACTGAAGTTATTAGTTGATATCCTTGTTGTTTCCATTGTTTGGCCTGGTACATATCTCCATTGGCCTCCGTGGTGATGATGATTTCCCATCTATTTTCTGCGCAGAATTCTATCCATAGTTTATGTTTATTTTCTTCTACCATGCCTCTTATATTGTGTGTTGCAATTGTCCATATCAAATTATTGTTTATTAATTTGTTGTCTTGTGATACTGTACTCTTGTTTGTATATTTATCTGTGTCTTGTATTATTTGTTTGTGAGAACATTGATTGCTTGATGCTGTGTTACTTGTTTTACTGCTTTCACCTTTCTGGGGATGATCCTGGGTATTGTCTATCATATTATTGGATAAGGTTGTATCCCGGGGGAACTGTCTATTGGGAGAGCTTGAAGAGGTTGATTGCTTCTTCCATTGTTGAGCTCATCTTGTTGAGTTGTTGCTGATATGCTTCTTGTGTTTTCCTGATGTCTTGAATCCCCGTACTTGTTATGGTACTTTGTTCCTTGCTGCTGGTGGGTACTGATTCTTCTAACTCCTCCATGAGTTCGCCTATACTCTCTGGATATCGGTTGGCACACTCCTTTCTAGAGCATCGACTCTTTCATTCAGGTCTTGAAGAGAGTTTTTCATTTCTTTGATCTCTTTTTGAATTGCTGTTAAGGCCTGCCAGATGTCTTCCTCATGTTGATTGGTATTGGGGGTTCGTCCATATTTCAAGATGCTTGCATAGCTCCTGGGATCTTCCCTTGTTTGTAGATTTCTAGCGAAGTTGGAACGACACTTGTTCTATATCACAGTTGTGCTAAGATTCTTGGATTATTGAATCTATTGGTGTATTGTCTTGGTGAAAGGGGTTCAGATTTGTTTGGGCATGTGTACATGTTGTGTTCTGATAAACTGCAGATAAGGTACAATCTTGTTTTGTGGCTGACCCAAATGGTTTGGGTTCCTTTAATCACTGGGGCTACCGATTTCACATCTAACAGTTCTTCTCTATTCTGAAAGATAAAAATGGCGAACCTCTTAGCTTGATTGTTATTGTTGTGGGGGATGTACACTGATTTTGCCTTTGTGTTGGTAATGGTTACTGTCAAATCTGCCACTGTTGTATCTGGTAGCAGGCATGTGAGTGTAGCACTAAAACATTCCCTTTGTTCTTTAATTTCATGTGTTTTATAATAAGGAAAGATTCTACATGAGTAAAGGTCTTTTGTGAGTGCTCAATCTTGGCTGATCTCTATGTAGTCTGATATGTTGGAAAAAGTGATGTTTGCTGTTTGGAAGGGTCCTGCTTTTTGTAAGGTGATGTAATCGATGCTGATTTGTTCGTCGAAGAATTTTGCTAGGTCTGTTTTAGTGAAGTGTTGAGGAACATCCCATATCCGGATGGTGTGGACATTACTTTCTTTGGATCCCAATGGGGCAGTCTTTCTAAATTTAGTGTTTTCATAGTCAGTGATCTCAAGTTCACATGCTTTTTGCACATCGTCCTGGTTACCAAAAATGGTCGTGATTTGAGGTTTGCCTATTGGATGCTCGTATCTTACGTATTTCAAGAAGTTGAGGTGTCCCATTTTTTGTCTGGTGAAGTCTAATTTCTCTGCTTGTGTTTGTCCTGGTACCTTGTCTGGGTCAATGAAGGCTTTCCATGACTTGGATATTTCTCATTGGTCTTGGTGATTTTGTGGTGATACAGATCTTTCGCTTGTGCCTTTTTGACTATCATAGCTGTATTCTCCCTGGCCGGTAATGTCCACTTGTTTATACGAAGTTTGTGCTTCTTTGGTGTTCCTGTCTTCGGACTCGCAAACTGTGGTGGGGGATGGTACTCTGCTGCTTGCTGGGGCTTCCACTGGTTCTGATGTCTGTCTTGTCTCATCTACTTCCATCTCCTTGAGTTGCATGGGAGTGTCATCTGTCACTTTTGCCTTTCCTTTATTTACTGAGTGGTTTTGGAGTGCTGTTCTGGTTCCGAGGGGGTATGCCTGAGTTGTAATGTGGGTGTTGTTCCTTTTGCTTTCAGGACCCTTCCGTTGTTCCTGCCGATCCTGTTGAGGTTGTACTCAGGTATTGTTTGTCTTTCTGAGCTCCTCAGTTTCCTGGTGGCGGCCATTTTGAGGAGGATTGCTACCTTGTAGCTAGGGGTGAGTTCTTTTGCGTTTTTGCCTAATAAGGAAATTTTTACGATTTTGAAATTTTCAGGAAAAAGTTTTTTTTTTAAAAAGATGCCAATTCTTTATTTAAGGATTTACAAATACCTTATAAATTTTGGATAACCTTCTCTATATTCTTTATATCCTATATAGTTTTTAAGTTCCAGCTAACTTGAATTTTCTTTAAAAGGAAATGAATTTTGTTGGCTTTCCTATAGGCTTTAAAATCTTTTTTTGAGATTACCAATCCTATCTTGACTTCTTTTCCTCTATTGGGAGTGGATAAACTCTTTTCTTCTTGAGACACTTGTATGTATCCTTAATAATTATAGTTTCAAGTTCTTGCCAAGCCTTTTCAAGTTCTTGAGAACTGTTTTTTACTTCTTATCAAGAATATTAAGTATTAATTTCTGGAAGCATATATTTTATCCAGAGTTTGACTTCTCTTATTGTTCTGCAATGGAATTTGCTAAGTCTGATATTTTTTTACTTTTTATTTTGCATGGCTTTTGGCCTAATTTTTAAGCAGATTATTTGTTATTATTTTTATTAACAAAAAAATATAGTTGCTATTCAGTAGTATCTCTATTAGAATATTTTTGAATACATACTGTATATATCGTTTAGATTGATTTTTGTTTGTATCCAGATATAGTACATTTTGATATGTGTTGAGTTGTTTACCCATATAAAGATAATATTCCCTTTTTTTCTCAAGAGGTTTGAATGTCTATATATTGTAATTCTAGTTTTCTAAAAAGTTCAAAAAGTCTATCTCAACTTTTCTGTATTTTAAGGTTGTTTTTTAGTAAGTGGTTATCAATCCACTATTTGATTAATAACTATATTAACATTATTATGATTATGACTTTAAAGTAATTCTTTTGCTTATCTAGAATTTTATTTTGCAATAGTTATTATAGTTATCTACCTTCAGTTTTTTCAGATGGCAGATATACTTGATAGGTAAAGAGTTTGATTCTTGTTAATAGAAAGCTAGCCCCTATTATATAACCTTCTGTTCTCTTAATTGATTCTAGCTTTTTCTTGATATTTCTCTTAATAAGAAATCTTACTTTGGATCCTTTGAATTTTTATTATTACAGCGATTAAAAACTTGTATATTTGCACAGGTTAAAAGTAAAATCTACTGTTTTTTCTATTAGCTTAGTTTTATAGATCTTCAAAATATATATGTTGAGTTCTTGTATGAGTTTGTATAGCTTTAGTTAATCAAGATTAGTATTGATATCTCTAATATTATATATTACAATTGTAATAATATTATTTAATATAAAGTTGTATATGGTATAATTATTATATAGTATCTATTTTTTGTTCATTTTTAATAGTGTTCCTTTTTATTATGCTAATAAAATTATCAAGTAGTGTAATATATGTTATGTTGAAAGGAGTTGTATTAATTTCTACTATAGTATTAGTGATCACACCTTTTTTTCAAGATGAACTTGATTCTTCTTATAGATCAGATTTCTTTCAATATATCTTGATTGGACTGATACTACTTTTAGAAGTAATTACTCCATTACCTTTCTCTTATTTTATTTTGATTGCTTGTTTTTTTCTCAATTGAATTTATTTTGTTTTTCCAATATTTGAAATTGTTCAGAATCTGATAAATTGAATCTTAATTACTTTCACTTTTAGGTTAGAAGCTTTCAGATCTGTTGCATATTCTTTATCTGTTATGATAATTAACAGATTTTCTATTATTACTAGTAATAAAGTATTTGAGGATACCTGTCTTGCTAGTGATGAGCTTATTGCCTTGAAGATTATATTTTCTTTTTCTTTTATTAAGATGTATCTTTTCTTAATCTTAGTTTCTAATTTATCCTTTTGTATTGTATACCAGTTGAATTTTATATTGCTTCTGATATTAGTTTAATCCATTTTTATATTGTCAATTTGTTATTTATATAACTGTATAAATTTGATGTCAAATTCTTTAACTTCATTGAAATTTTGTTTTTCTTGAAAGCATTTTTGTTCTTGTTTAAAGTATTTCTTTGCATTTTATATAAGCTTGTGTCCATTGTTAACCCTTAATTAATAGCTATATTTCTCTTTAATTATTATCTATAGTTCTTATTTATCATATTACTTTGGTTCTATTTTTGGATCATGCAATATATGTGACACAAGGTATGTTTTATTAGTTCATAGGATAGATTCAATCATTAGAGTAATGTAGTGATTTATATAGTACACATTATTTAATTATTTTATTCAATTATCATATATCATCTATATTTGGTTAGCAGGTTAGCAGATCTAACATATTGGTCTAATTTGACAAATCTGACAGATTTAATTACTTTGGTCACTTTGGTCATCAAATAATTAATATTCAATTATATATATAAAGGTCAGCTGCCCAAAGCAATTGACCCAAGGTTTTATCTACTGAATTTTCTTATTATTGCTATTATATATCTTTAATAAACCTTCTTATTAAATTAAATCACCTAAAGCCTCTTTTAATGTGTTTATATAACCTCTATTATCTTTGAACTATCAACTTTAGTATATCAAGACTGAGGTATTCTCCCTTAACTTAAAGTGGATTATTGCTATAGTTGTTCTATCTACTATTTGATTTGAAGATTATTGGATAGGTTGATATCATGAATGCAAATATATTGTTTTAAGGCATTATTGAGATCTTGTATTATTGAAAAGCAAATTATAGAATAGCCACTTCTTTTGAGTGTATATAAATTTTTAGAAATATAATATGCTCTAATATTGATATATTTAATTGTTTTTATAATTAATCTAGTAATAGTTAATGATAGGTTCCTAAAGTATTTAGTATATAACATTTTGCAAATCACTTATATTTCTTTTTGAGAAACAAAATTCATAGCTTTTCACTTTAATTGAAATCAAAACCAATAAATACTATAAATCAATGATTTAAATAATAAAAAATAATTGTAGATAGTTTTTCTATAGTTATTAATTTAAAAATTTTAATATTTCCTAGTAAAGAACATTTAACTTTTGCCTCTGCCTCCCTTTTTAGGGACTTATCTTTAGTGATAATATTATTTCTTTGTTATCAGATTTATTTTGAGAAAAAATGGCTCTAATGGTTTCTACTCTGGTATGGATTATCCATTTTCTCTCAAGGTTGGTATATTGCTTGTAAGGAATAATATATGCTTTAATTTTGCATTATGACTTTGAGTAGTTATAAATATAGATGTTTGTTGTTTGTCTATATTAATTGAGAATTGTTTTGATTTCTTAATATGAGTAATTTCAGTTAATATCTATCAAGATAATTATCAATTATATTTCTTTCTTCTCCTTTATTTTCTAAAATACTTTTTTATTTAATAATTGGTTGGAATTTGACCATTTATCCATTTCTAAAGGTATATTGGTAAAATTATTTTTCTTTTTTTTTGTTGATTTTTTTAAGGCATCTTAATACATCTTATTACCCTTTACAATAGAATGTTGTCCAAGTATTGCCATTAATAAATTCCTTTGTAAAGAAGTAAAAGTCTTTTGATAAGTCTAATAAATTCTAGAAATATATTATTTGTTCTATCTCAGTTTCCCCTGGATGTCTTAATGTAAATATACATATTTTGTAATTTCTATTTTTCTTGATATGATATAAATTGATACTAAATATTTTCCTATTTCTTGTCTTTATTTTTATATTCTGCTATATTGTTTTCTCTAATTTTTTTATCAAGAATTTTATTTCAATTTTGTCTTCTAGTTCTTTATCTCCCATTTCAATTTTGGTAACAATAGGAATTTCAATTGATATGGTTGCTTAAACTTTTATAATCATTACTTTATTAGATAAATTACTATTAGAAAGATTACTTTTGACTATCAACTTATTTATTGACAATAGTTATAAAATGTATTGTATTTGTTTTACCTGTTTTATTATATTCAGATATTTATCTTCTATAAAAGGAGCTAGAATATCTTATTCTTTTTCTTGTCCTATAGTTCATAAGTAGAAGATATATTGTTTGAGAATATTGGCTTTGATAAAGATAGTGTAATCAATATCTAGAATTCTATTGATAAAACTATCTATAATCAAATATTTAGTTGGACCTGAAACTAATAATAGGTTTCTAGAGTCAAATATTATATCCTATAATCAAAAGTTTTATAATTAAAAGTGAATTATATCCCTTCCAGACTTTAGGTTACAGAATATAATTTTATAACTGAAAGTCAATTTATAACCAAAAGTCAATTTTTTATAACTAAAAGTCAATCTTATAACTGAAAGTCAATTTTTTATAACTGAAAGTCAATTTTATAACTAAAAGTCAATTTTATGACTGAAAATAAATTTGATATATTAAATTAAGGATATAAATGATTTTATAACTGAAAGTAAGAACATAATATACAAATTTTAACCAAAAGATTTACTTTAAAAATTTCTAATTAATTAATTTATTTTTAGTAACATATAGTTGAATCAAAATATAATGGCAACCAAATTTTTTGCTGTGAAAATGTTTTTTACTAATTAAATTTATCTCAAATTTTTTTATTTAAAATATTAATATTTATTTTGTATATACTTAAATTATCAAGAAAAAAATTTTTTTTTCATATACTTATTTAATATTTAGTTTAATTGTTTAAAATATAAAATATTTAAAGAATATAAAAATCTTAAAGTTTTTTAATATAATAAACATTTATATCAATAAATTATTAGAAAAACATATAAAGATATTCTATTAAACTTTGTTTAAAATCACAAAATAAATATTTTTATTAATAGAAAAATATTGATTTACTTAATAAAAATTTATAAAAATTTATAAAATTTGTTAGAGTATACTTTTTTTTTGTACATTTTTAAAATTATTAATTTTCTTGAAAGTTTATTAAGTTAATAGTATTTTAGTCATTAATTGAAAATATTTTTTATATACAGTAATTTTGTCTATAATTATTAAAACGATTTAATTTATTATTATAATTTAATTTTTAATTATATAATCACAAAATTAGCCTGTTATTATTTTTTAATTAAATTTTTGTAAAAACAATAGTAAATTAACTTTGCTGATATATATTTTTAAAATATTATTAATAAAAAAGAAAAAGAAAATCATGATAATTAATTATAAGTAAAATTATTAAAATATATATGATTTATTTTTAGAATTGCAGGATTTGAATTCAGGAGGCACACCTGAAAGTGTTACCCTGCGATAAAGAAAAAAAACCAATTAATTTTGTCAATCAGTTGTAAACTCTTTTCAATACCCCTTTCTAAGTCAATTAAATATACTAAGGCAATTAAATTTGGCAAAAATCC
>CAJVPT010006175.1:0-11304 GCA_910592055.1 Acaulospora colombiana
CGATACATTTTTAATGTAAAGTATACATATGTTTAATAAAGCATACATACCTAGCCTGACAGAGGGTTTAAAAAAAATATATATATATATTTTGAACCCACAATCCAAAAAAAAGCAAAAATATATGATATGTAAGTCTAGTGGATGTAGATCATAAACTCACTAGTAGTTATATAAAAGAATACTTAAAAAGATATGGAAATGTTAAAAACATCAATATTTATAAAGTAAAAACAAAGACCAGAGTAAAGGTCTAACCCAAGTGACATAAACACTTCAATACCAATTCTAAAAAAATATAGATGATGCTGCTTGGAATAGAAATGACAAGAACAATTTTTACTAAAGAAGAACTGATCGATAAAGAAATAAATGTGATTTTGATTGAATGAAACAAACACTCAGCCAGGCTCTTAGGCATAAATAGAATACTCTCAAGTTTGGTAGCCAGGGCATTTAATGGTACAAAAGCTAAGGCCTGTTATACATCAAAAAATATTTATACGTTGAAAAAATAAAACTTTACAGTAATATGTTTTGCAACAAAAGAAGCACTGACAAGAACTTGTAAGCAGTATATTTTCTTGCAGGATCTAAAACTATCCTGAAGTGCAAAAGCCACAAAAGAAACCATAAGGGGTTCTAAACCTAAAACTAAAAGATTAAGTGAAAGACTGGGGCATAGAACAGTAGAAATGGATACTGAATTCATATCAGATTCACCATCAGACAATGAATCGATAAGCTCTAATATAACCATTGAATATAAGTGATCAACTAATCAAAGAAAAAGATATCTAGATCAGAATAGTAATACTCCACAAAGACACCATAGAATCCTAGACCATCAGCAATAAGAAGTAATAGGGTACCATTGGAAAATCCTAGAAGTCTATCAGAAAATCAAAATAGAAGATAATATAATGAACCAGAGTTTGAAGATGAGCAAGACCCATTAAAGCTCATATTGATAAATCTGAAAAAACTGAATAGAAGAATTGCCAAGCTTGAAGGCAAATCAAGATTCAGTTAATAAAGAAGAGAAGGGCCAGAATGGACTAACTACTCCTAAAATGTTACACCAGTTAATCAAGATAGATATGAGGAAAAAGAGCCCTTTCTCTCTCAAATAAGATTTATAACAAAGGCAAAGTATGAACTATAGATTCACATGAAGCTATAGAACAAGGTAATAATTTAAATATAGATAAATTTCTATAGAAGGAGTATATTACCTTTTTGAGAAACCAAAACATAGATGAACAAATAAAGAATACAAAAGGGATAGAAAATAATATTCAGAAAAGAATAGTAAGAATAGGTATACACAATATCAGAGGTGCAACAAACAAGACAAATCAACAAAGTCTTATTGAAGAGATACAGGAACAAGGAATAGATATAATGGGAATATGCAAAACTAAGTTGACCTAAACCAATACAAAATGGGCTTTTAGAAATCAAAAAACCTATAAGTATTTCTATAGTATCAATAAAGACATATTATTTGAAACAGGGGTTAGCCTTCTAATCAGGAAAGATTTAAAAAAGAAAATAGCATCGATAGAAGAGAAGAAAGGTTATATAATAGCAGCTAACTTCTTTATGAAAAAGAAAAATTCTGTATTATACAGATTTATATTCTTCCAGACAAACAATGATGCAAAAGAATATAAGAGAGGTTAATCAGTCTTATTAAAAGAAAGCAGTGACAAAGCTTTCACATAATAGTGATGAAGATTTCAATATTGTCTATAATCCATCAAAAGATAAAACAATATTCTTCAAGGCTAGATTCAGAGCTTTTTGGCATCCTGAAATTCTACTGTTAAACTTTCTGGATAAATGGCGCTTTATAGATATCCAGGCAGTATGAGAAGGCAAAAATAAAACTCCAATACAATGGGATGCCACAAGCAATAGTAGAATTGATTATATTTAAATTTTACAAGGCCTAACAAGATATCTATTACTATAATTTGATAATCAAGAAATACAAGAAGTCACAAGGAGTGATTATACTATGCTTATAATTACCCTCCATAATAAAAACCTCTTTACAAGAAGCCCAACTATCAAATCAAAAACACAAAATAAAAGACAAATCAACATAAAAAGATCTTTATCAAAACAGTGACAAGCCTATCAAAAAAATTTGAATTATAAATTCAAGATAAAACTGAAACCTCTTTTTCTAGAAAAACCTGAAGTAGACAAAGAAGGAAAACTTGCAGACAAGATTTGGAAAGTCTTTGAAGAACAAATGTATAAAGCAGCTTTCAACAAGCTTAAAATTAAAAAAGTTACATCATATAAAGAATGAAATAATAAATATAGCTTTGAATTTAGTAAATACAAAAAAGCCTTATAACTAAAAAAACTTTTTAAGAAAGCAAAAACCTTAAAAGAAATAGAAAAACTATAAAACCTTTGCAAGGCAATAGAAAAATATAATACTATTTACAACCTATATCATCAGATCGAAAATTATTGTGTGCAACATAGCATCTCCAACATATTCTGGGTATTATTAAAAAAGGATATTCAAGATGCAATAGAAGATCTAAAGTTTATTAGCCAAAGACTTGAAGCCAAAAAGACAAGATATGTCATTGAAATCATATTAGAACAAAGATGTGATGATCTAAAAAACAATCAAAGAAGAATGATAAGCTCCTTAACCAATAAAGAAATAAATAAGATTATACTAGACAAGATCAAAATTAAACAAGGTGATGTTAAATATATAACAACAAAAAAATATAAAATTGAAAAAGAGATAAACAATATTATTTAGAAGCCTTCAAGAGAAGAGAAGCCAACTTTGATAACCTGACAGAAGATTGAAAAGAGGAGTACAATCTCAGGAACTATATTCAAGAGAGCTGGTATAAAAATCTTCTTGAACCAATCTCACAAAAAGAATTATGTAAAATATTCAAGATGCTTTCCAATAACAAGGCTTCAGACAAATCTCAGATTAGTTATGAGATGTTAAAGAGATTAAGCTAGGATGAAAAGAATATCTGAGGAAAATGTTTAACAACTTCTTGAAATAGAAAGATACTCCTATATTTTGAAGGCAAAGTCATATATATCCCATAGTCAAGCCAAAGCCTTGGGATTGTGAACTTTTAAATACAAGACCTATTATATTATTGGAGGCCATAAAAAATATTTCATCAAAGTTCTAACCAACAGAATGGGAAATATTTGTAAGATTAATAATATCTTCAGAGAATCCAACTATATAAGATTACTAGAAGAAAGTATAGCAGAACCAATCCAAATTCTGAATAACATTTGTGAAGACATGAGAGAGAACAAAAAAGAGCTATAGATATTGTTTTAAGATATAACCAAAGCTTATGATACTATTAATTTAGATATGTTAGTAAAAGTGATAGAAAGAATCAAAACACCGAAAGGTTTTATCAAGATCATGATGAATCTTTTCAAAAATAGAGAATTCAAAGTTATATTTGAAGATAATCTTATCAATTCTATAAATGCAAAAGATGGAATTGATCAAGAAGAGACCATTTCACTATTAATAAAGTGAATTTTCTATGACCTTTTATTATGCAAAATCCAAAATGACACAAATAGAGAATATAAAATATCAATTACTTGAAATCTAGACTTCAACAGTCACAAGATTGAAAAGTTAGAATCAAAACATGTTACGATAGCCTTTATGTATGATACAACATGGATAGCAAGATTCAAGGAAGATATGAAAAAGATCTTAGAGATAGCAAGAATCTTCTATAGGGCCAATGACTCTCAAATCAATAACAACAGATCAGTTTTAGTTACTATTAACAATTCTAACTGTTATTCAGAAGAAGTTCGAGTAGGCATTAAAAAAGAAGTATTTAAAGAGCTTAATAGAACAAATCAAGCAAGATTTTTAGGAATTTGAATAAATAATCAAAAGACCTCAATCGAATAAAGGAAAAAGTTCTCAAAGAAATTCATATAATTGTTAGAGCTCTCAAAAATAAAAATGTGATGAATAAACAGACACTCTATATTTTAAATAGAGTATTAATACCAAGGATAGAACTTAGAATGTAGCATAGTATATTGTTTTGGAAAATATGTAATATGTTAATAGCAGTATATAAAAAAACTCTTCAAATACAAAAGTTTATTATGCTGATCTACTCCTAACAGCATAATACATTATTCAAAGATCCATAATTTAAAGAGTATCTAGATACTACAAAAAGAAAGTCAAATAATAGGATTGTGCAATAAATTGAATGATCTTGGACCAGCAAAAATTACAACAATACTAAGGCTCAAACAAGCACAAATCAAATATTAGGAACCATTCAACCTGTTGACTTGTGACTTATTAAACCATCTTATAGACAAAGGCAACTTTTCACTCCAAGTAATTAAGTTAGCTAGAGATATAAAAATTACTTTTCAAAGTCGAAAATAATATAATATTTTTGAATGGGAAAAAAAAATAGTCTAATTCAAGGATATCTCTCACTTGAAAAGTATAATAAAGACATACTATTACTAAGAAATATCAAGTTGATGAATATAGATCAGCTTATAGACTATAAAGTAAATGAAATGAGAAATTGATGCATACTCCAACTTATCCAAAAAACTAGTAAAGGTCCTATCCCAGAATAGTTCTTAAATATAAATAGAATGTTTCTCAAAGATTATTTAAATTAACTTATATAGAGTCATAAAAAATAGATTGACTAAAAATAGGAGCCAATATATTCTATAGTTAGCCCTAATCATAACAAGAGACAAAAAATATAGATAATTAAAAAGAATGCCAATTATCAACTAATATGGGGAAAGTTATTATAAGAAGAATCTAAAAAAAAGCAAAAATCGAATACTACAAGTATCAAAATAGTGAAAATGGTCAAGAGACAAAGTTAATTAAATGTATGGGTTGCTTAAAAGGTTTTATTTAAGAACAGGATTATATAATGAAGGAAGATATGAAAAAGATATATATAATATCATATCTTAATACAAGAAAAAGTATCAGAAGAGCCCAGATACTAACAATTCTATATCTCACAAGCAATCAGAAAAACAATAAATAGCAATCAAGTATTTGTACAAAGTCTGCAGGTGCCATTTCAGCAGTTCAGTTTTCAAGGTATCAAGATGGATTATATAAATATAGAGAGTTGGGAAGAAATAATCATTAAAGAGAATGTTAAAGAAGGAGTATATTAAGATTATTTAATAGAGATACTTCAGTATAATCTAAAATCCAAACAAAAGTTAACCTTCTATTCAAATGGATTACTAATAAATTATGGCAGTAATAATATGAAAATAGGAGCAGTATGAATCCAAATAAGTAATACAAGAAAAAAAAAAATTTCAAACAGGGGTAGACAGTTGACCCTCATCCACATGTGCAGAACTAATAGCAATAGTTACAATACTTCTAGTAGTTTCAGTAGGTAGCTCAATTGAAATCTCTACAGATAGTCAAGCCTGTATCTCAAAGTGGAAAATAATTAAGAAAAATAATCCAAAAAGAATATATAAAAGATAGCTAAAGGATAAAAACTGGTCATTATGAACATGAATGGTAGAGCTGATCAAGAAAAAAAATCTAGATCTAAAATTTATCAAGGTTAAGACACATTCTTAAGACTCCCATAATGATGAAGCAGATACTTTAGCCAAAGATACTCTTAAACTTTTAGCAATTGAATAGAAAAATCTCATCTTATACAAAATACTTATAAAAATCAAGTGACAGAACAAAACTTTAGATGATTCTATAAGACAATTCATCAAGAAAATGAATAATAAGACTATAGCATATCAGTGAATATTACAAAGCAGAATAAAAAGGAAATGGAGTTACCAAATTCAAGAATAACAAGGCCATATATGAGATTTAGTATAGGAGAGAATGAATAGTCATATATGGGATACATCTTTTAAAAATTGTCAAAGAAAAAGCTTCTTGATCAAGTTAATGAATAATAAGCTACCAATACTGAGTAAACTGATGGTAAGAAGGCCAGGCCTATACAAGCAAGTAAAATGTACTGCATATAATCTTCAAGAGAAAGAAACAATTAATCACTTGCTAGAATATCCAGCATATAAGAAACAGATGAAGCAGATATGAAATAAAGGTCTCAAAAGAGTTCTGATGAATTTTACAGGAAAGAAAAAAGAAAGTAGAGGAGAAGAATACTAGATTAATAGTGGATGACAGTAAAGAAATGTATGAAGTATACAAGTGAATATCCAAGCTAGTAAAACAGTTCTCAGTAACTAATTAGGATATGTTAAGTTTCTTTGCAGGGTTAATAAGAAGTGAACTCATTTTCAAGATAGCAGACCTTAAATGTCATGGTAAAAGAATTAAAAACAAGCAAGAAGATAGATTAAGAAGCTACAAAGTATAACTTGTAACTAGTTCCGGAAAAAGGTTTGGAACACAATATGTAAAAGAATAATAGAATGAGAAAGATTACAAGGAATTCAAAAGAAAGATAAGATAAAAAGACCCTCTAACCTTCCAGATGCCAAAACCATATTACTAGAAAGGAAAACTCCAATATTGGAGGAAAGAAAATTAAAAGATAAAGACCTAAAAAGCATCTTATCAAGAGAGGTTAAATTTGGGATGAGATGGTTGGATTTTAAGTAATGTTAGAACTTAAAGAGTGATCTGCAATAGTGATCTGCAAGCAATGATATTAAGAGTTAGAAAGGTTTTTACCTGAACTCCTAATGGAGCAATAAATTACTTTCAAAGTTACACTTAGAATAGTAATTATAAAGACGAGTGAGCTAGTTAGCATTTTTTAGCTTTAGCAATTTATATTATATGTATAGTTTACAAATATTTAATAAAGCACACATAACTAGCTTGACAGAGGGTTAAAAAAAAAAAACTCACTAACTCATTTCTGCATTAGCTTTAAAACCTTTGTTAATTACTAAGATAGATTTTAGGAACAACTGAAATGAGTAATTATCCATATTGTCTAAGGATTTATAAATCAATAAATAGTACAAGAGATATCTATTTATATCTCACCCAACCAGAATAGAAGAATTATATAACTATCTAATATAAAATTTTTTTTTAATTCTTTAACAAAGTTAGAGAGATTGGGGAGATATTTTAACTTACCAATTTAATAGGATACTTTTTATTTATAAAATTTCATCTAATAAAGCAGCACTTCTTAGAACCATAATTTATTAGATGACTTATTGCTATTTTCATATAGGAGAGGTTAATATATCAAGAATTTGCCTAAGATACCTAGCATCACCGGTATTGAGAATTTCTTATATAGAATCTTTATGACTCCTGTTAGCATATAATTTTTTAAAAGAATCTGTCTTGTTTATTTACCTTTTTTATCAATCTATATTTACCTCTTATAGAAACTGTTCTATTTTTCTTGAAACACTGAAACACTTTGACTATCCAACTTGGCCACTTAAAGAGATTAGTATATATTAAGGATATTATATCACCTGATCTTACCTTGTCAGAACCAGTTTTTGTCTTGTTATGGACATGGTAAGCAGGACTACCTGATCGATATTATGGAGTAGATGTAACCTTTATACTACTGATGGCTTAATTTTTACTTGACCCTTATGTAATAGTAAACTTTGAACCTTGTGATTGTAATCTAGGAGCATTACTACTGTACTATAGATCCACAGGTTTAAATATATACTATATTTTTTTTATTTTTTATTTTTTATTTATAATCATACTGACTAAGCTTTATTGATTTTTATGAGAAGTACAGGTTTAGATTACAAAAGTTCAAACTTATAGCTATTTTGACTATACTCTTCTTACTCAATATAACCTGATTTTATCCATTTATTAAGTGAGTACTATCTTATCAGCTGCTCTGCTTTTGCTCAGGCTAAAGATGGATCCCTAAAATAGTTGATAGGGATATAAGTGAGAACATAAGTCAGGCTGACTTTTGGCTATAAGGACATAATATTTTGGTTATAAAAATATATATAACTTAATAAAATAATAATATTATTATATAATTTTATTTTTTAAAAAATAAAATATATCTGAAAAAAATTCTTTTCACTAATTCTCTGACCACACACAAAAAAGATGTTTGCAAGAAGTTTTTACACTTTTTCACTAATAAAGTCTTAATATATTTTTTCAAAACAACTTGAAGTAGGACTTCAAAAATAACCTCTACCCTTTCCCTTTTATTTACAAATCTCTTCACTTAAAAATTGACTTCTAGTAACCAAAAAAAGTCAAGTAATACCTTTAATACCAATGGTAATAAAGTTTCTAAAGGAAGAAGAACTGACTGTGAAGTATCTAAAGGTCTATCTAACCTTTAAAGTGGAAGATTATAGAGGTTTTTTGCAGTAAAAGGCTTATTTTTTCTCTTTTTGATTGTCTTGACTCTCTTAGAGCTTCCTCTTCCATAGTTTTTTGAGGAATTTTGCCTACTTCAGTTTGACCCTAAATTTTGGATAGTACAAATCCTCACCAAAGGTGATTGGCCAACATAAAACATATTAGTTTTTAAAATGTAAACAAGCTCCTATTAATTATATTCACATGTTCTAATGACATTATGGGTAATTGGAAAAAAAGTTTTGAAAACATTTGCCTTCAAAAAAGCTCAAGTTCTTTAATAAAGACTTTCATAATACTAAAAAATCAAGCGATGAGTAATGTAGATTACAAACTTCTATCTCTTACCTAAGTTCCTCAAGTAGTGACAAAGCTTTAATAGAAAAAAGCTAAGGTTTAAATGCTTTTCTTGAGATATCCTAATTCAATGTTTACTTAAATGAAAGATCTGTTGAATTAACTTGTTCGATATTACAGGTGGTGAAAAAAAAAAGATTTCTTCTGAGGTTCAAGTGAAGCAAGATGACTATTTCAATTAAACAGATCCCTTTTGAGAAGAGATAGTTTTTATTTTTAGATTTTTTTTGGTAAACCTTGAATAGTCCTTTTTTTCCAATCATTTTTCTCTTTTCCCTTTTTTTAACTTCGCAATTTATTGATTTTGGAGCAATCAATAGTGACAAACTGTTAGCAATTATCCTGAAGGATAAAAGTTATTACCAATTTATTAAGGGAGTATAATATTGTTCCCAAAATTTGATTTAAAATATTTTTGTATAAAGACGAATTATTTATATTGTAAAAGTTTATAAAATATTATAGATTTACTTCAATTTTTCAATAAAGACAAGCCATTGTGATATGATTATGGATTAAAAATTTAAATAAAATTATTAAAATATTAATAAATAAATTATTTTTATTTATTTAATATAGTACCATTAGATATAATAAAAAAAAAACTCTTTCCACTGATCCTCCTTTTTTCAGAAATTTCCTTTTTTGATAATTTTCTTGAAAAAAGTGAACCAGTTCAAACACACAAGGAAAACAACATCTCCTTTGAATCAAGCTACCAAGCACTTTCAACACATATATAACAAGTTACCCAGAAACATCAAGGAAAGATATATACATTACTTCACTAACTTTTTACTCCTTTTTTTTAAAAATTTTTTTAGAAAAAAGAAAAAAGACCTGCAAATTGATTCACAGTTAGAAAAAGGGAGCCAATATCAACTTCACACAGCTTACAGCCAGGCCAGTACAGGTTAACACCTTTCTTAACACTGTAAGGAACTCAAAAAGCAACTAAGTCTACTCGATAAATCAAGTTGCTCCAGTTACTCAAAGGTCCAGAAGAATATCAAAGCTCCCTAAAGACAAGACAGTCTAAATGTACATACACATATAAACAACATACCTATTTCTTTTCTTGTCACGCAAACACGAACATGTAAAAACTAGACAGGAAAAACAAGTATACATGTAAAAGTGACAAGTAAAACACGCACGCATATGTATAACTTATTATTTAAACAAGTTGATCGATACTCCACACAAGTATGATAACAACTCTCAAAAGTAGGATAGAATCAAAAATATAAACAAATAAACACACCTAAATAACAAACAAAGTTTTTCTGTAGTACTTAATCAAATACATAAACAACAACAATCTCAAAAAGGTTTATTCATGACCTAAAAATAGACTATCAATAAATACAAAAAGCATTTACATGATCTATCAATAGATTCAAGCCAGTAAATATGAATGGAGCACAATGTATATTACAAATAGTCAATAAGAGTGGTGAAATACTCTAGTTAATCTCTCAAGAAAACATGACAAACACTCTACCCTATGGGCCTCACAACAATTACTACAACTAAGAGATAGTGAACCCAATGGACCAATAGCATCATCACCAGAAACCTATATCATTTTAGATAGTATTATAGCTAAGATATTAGGAGTTGATGTGACAACCTTTCACAAGGGAAGAATTTTAACTCAGTATATTACATATCTTTGGTAACAAGGTAAAGTGATAAAAGAAGTTTTTCTACAACTCTATATCGAAGACAAGTTTATAGAAATTATCAAAAATCCTGTAAACTATACTAAACCAGAGCAACAACCAATGAAGATTATCAAACAAGTAGATAATAAATCCATAGAAAACAATGAAGTAACAATGACATGTGTATAGAAGACAGAAGAGTTGAAATTACAAGAACTTCAAGAAATAGTCAAAAGACAATGTATTAGGGAACACAGCTCTTATACTACTAGGAATAGAGACATGACATCATCAATAAATCCATATTTCATAAAAAAGAAAGGAACCTATAGATTAGAAGTGATGGCAGCCAATATTCCAGGAGAAATAAAGGATGAAATCAAAGCATACTTAGGCAACATTCTCAAACTTCCACAAGAAAAAAAAAGCCTGTTGAAAAAAAAATTTATTAATGGAAATGAGTGGTTAGTCTTTTGGATACAAGAAAAAGAAGACATTACAAGATGTTATAGTAGGCTAATCAGCGAGTCTGTTGCTAATGACCAAAAGCTCACATAACCTGTGGATAGAAGAGTCCGTCCTTCTATCAAACATACATAAAACAATATCAAAATCAAGGTAGAGGTATAAAAAGATTTGAGTGAGTCTCAAGATAGTTTTTCCTAAAACTACTTATAATCTTCACTGTTATAATGATCTATTCAAAAGATTTGTCTTAAGATTTGTCATGAGAGTTGTCATTTTATTAAGTCATTGAAAGAAGTTACATTTATATATTTTTACACATAGGGCTATTAAATAATCACTATGACTATTCTAGTATTATATCATGCATAAATTGCCTCTTGGTCAGCTAATTTTCTATTACCTCAGCTCATAGTTTTTTAC
>CAJVPT010006176.1:0-11303 GCA_910592055.1 Acaulospora colombiana
CATTATTTAAGCATACTTATATTCTATCTATATTATAAATTTCATCATGATTTGATCTGATCTGATCAAAATTTTAATACTTAAAGATCGACGATCAGGTGTTGCGTTCTTTTTGGGAGACGGTGTAGTTATTTAGATAACTAATAACTATCGGTAAAAATCTGACCCATGCTCTTATTAATTTAGGATCGAAGATATTGATCCAATAGCATACTGGATCTTGTGTAGACTTTTTGAAAGTGTTTGATTGAAGCGCTCCACAAACGAAAGACCTTGATGGGAATATGGACCAATCACTTGAATTGTGACATTATGCTCTTGCATTAGTCGGGAAATTTCGCTCATAAATTTACGTCCCATCGCATTGTAAAAGCTTTGGCCATGATAATGGATTATTTCGATCACTATATACTCTCCTGAATTCTTTAGCAACTTCCGAGCTATTCTTAGATGTGGGCGGAACTGAAGCCTTATTTCGGGAAGCGCTGTCTATAATGTTAAGTACTGCTTTATATTTTTTACCTCTATAGTGGTCATAAGTGAGAAATAGTATATTGCACTGGTGTACACAATTGGGGCGTGTAGTCCGCCCGTAAGAATGTATTTTGGCGAGGTTTTATTAATTTGGCATGACTCCTGATTTTCTAAAAAAACTTTTGCATTCACTTAGGCGGAATTGATGCCCCTCTTTCTTATACGCATCTCTCAATGATTTGGGATTAGAACAATACCCGGTTGGAATATATCACGCAATATAAGATTTCTGAGCCTCATCAGGATCTATCAAAATTTGTGGTTGGCACATTTTGATTCTCTTTTATAATCACAAAAAAGAATGGCATTTTGGAGGCCCCACCCAAGGCGGAGAACATGTGAAGAACATAAAGCTGAGCTGGAGGAGAACTATCATATTCGTAGTGTCTTCCGAACTAATAATAATCGCTCCGGACTGTTGATATAGTCAACTCTGAATTGGAATACTACTGCAAATTATCTCGCATACTTAAATCTAAAAGGCTCTGAATGTCCTGAACTAAAATCCGTCTACTAGCAGTATTGAGTTGTATAAGAAAATTTCTAACCGCTCAAATAATATTAGAGGCTGTTAAAGTATTCACAAAATTCTCGATATGGATATTTGGATTAAGTGAAACGAGCTGATCTATGGCTTTACTAATTTTATAAAATCTCCTCAAATTAAGATCTTTTAAATTATGACATTATCTAGCAATTTCTTCAATAGTTTTATCGGTAATTTCACAACAGCTAATATCAAATTGTTGTAGCTTTAGGCATGAATGTACAATGCCTATGATTTTTTCATCCCGAAGTGAATGGTAGTAGGAAATTTCAAGATGAGTTACATTCGAACAATAAACTGGCTTCTGCCTCACACGTACTAATTTTATGAATTTTTTCAATCGAGAGCTGTCTTTTTTACAGTAATTATAATTATCTGGGAAACGTTGTCCATTATATAAGTCGTTTCCTTTCAGCTCGATGCGTTTCCATAGAATAAAGGCACCGAGATTTACTATCGCTAAAAAATGTAAAATCTGTTCTAATATTACTGGTACAATAAAAATACCTGTATGCTCCATAGATAATCTGTATTATACTGTATGTTATATCTTCAAACGAAAAAATAACATTACGTGATCACTGCTCCGGACTAAGCCTTTTCACTATCTCATCTAACGCAAGTACTTCTAGCCCATCCGAAAAAACGTTAAATGCATTCTCAGGTGTCACTTCTCTGAGGAATAGATTTTTAAGAAGCCATTTTGGATAGTCTTTGACTAAATCACACTCTTTTAGTTTCAAATAAAATTTGTTTGCTGTACAATTGCCTTGAACTATTCTCCCAAATAAAAATTTCAGTCTTTTGGACCATTCAAGATTTGCCTCTCTTTCCCATATATCATTTATACTGCGAGAATTTTTAGGTCCCGTTCTGGAAGATACTTTAGAATGAATGATGTTAGTTCAGGCGGAAGAAGATCAAGAAAATTAGCTACGTATATTCATTTTTCATATGGTTAAAATATCTTTCAATCGAAAATACTGTATATAATTCATTACTTCAAATGACCAACAGCCTAACCTTTCTTGGTCATGCCTTTCTTCGTTGCTTATGAGAGACAGCCTTTTAATCCCTTACCTCAATTATCGTAACCGAATCAGAATCTTCGGAAGACTCGGACGAATAGGAGAAACCCTTCTATGCAAAGCGCCTTTTGGCCCTTTTTTACCAATCAGCGAGGAAACTATTTCATGAATTAAGTCGACCACAGTTTCCTACTCACACATTCGTCCAGATCTTCTAATAGTCTTTTAAAGATTTCCCATCTCTTTCCAGTCTTTTACCCTCCTTTCTAAAGTATTATCTTGAAAGTGATGATCTTCCAATTCTTTCTTTAGTGCCTCTCCCGTTTAGGTATTTGATAAACCGCTTAAGCTATTTTTTTATGTACGCCTGATAACTTCCTGCTCGCTAGATATATCGGATGAATGATTTTGATAATTGGTTTATTCCATCCTGGCCATTTTTGTAATATTTTATATACGATACATCTTGCCTCGAGCGAAAAAATAAAATTAATAACTTCAAACTCTAATCCATCTATGTGGCTAGTTTTCATCGAAGAATTTGAATTGTCTTGCCTAATCGTAAGGCTCCCCACTCTTTCTTAAATTAATTATAGTATATTTTTTCGCAGGAGTGGCATTGTTGTTAGGATTGTGGCGAAGCGCTTCGCTGGCAATGGCCTCAGCTTTCGATAAATTCTTCACACCATGGATACAACTGCGAATAAGGCCACTAATTTGCGCAATATTTAGAGAGTAATGGTTTGCCAGTTTCGGAAAGGAATTCATCCTTTTTCAAAAATGCATTAAACCATTTAGCTCCGGGTTTTCCTGGATTTCTTAATTGTCGGAAAATATTACTTCCTGAATCCATACAAGCAATTGCCTTGATGATCCTCATTCTTTTCTATTGATCTAAATATTCGAGGAATGTCTTTTTGATCCGGTTTTTTGCGTATCCAGTTACACTTCCATTAGAAATACACAAGATTTTAATTTCAGCAGGACGGATGCAGACCATTATAATTACATCGGCGGGGGCTTGTAAGTCAGGCACATTGGATACATCATACTCATCCGATCTTTCCTCAACCGATTCTAACGAAAAGTGGTCTGGATAATCGATTCCTTCATTTTCAAGTTACTCACTACGCTCCATTTGAATTTTGTTAGATAACGACTCAATTCTGGATTCAACGTAGCAGAGATTATCGCCTCTGAGGCTTCAAGCTTCCGCAATTCTCTTCGGATTATAGTGAGACGGGATGTGGAGGCAACAATATTAGGAGCCGTCTCAGCTAAGACCCTTGCTATAGCTTTTACATCTTTTTCGCTAAGAATATCCTAATAATTCGTTGAGCTATCCTTTCAACAGTCTCTTCTGGGATGATTTCAGATGACAGATGCAGATTCACCTCCCCTGCTCCTGACACGGTCCTAAAGGGACCCACTACTTCTTTGAAATTTGCTTGACTTTACTTCGACCAGTTCTCTGAAATGGTATTAATATAAATGCCTGCTCTTTGCTAAAACCATATCCTTTCTGAAAGCGCTGAAGACCCTTGTCTCTTTTCAGTTTATCCGTCAAAAGCTCGAGTTCTCTTTATTGAGTTTGTGGTCTGCAACATATTTTGTTACAATCGTGGACATGATAATATGGTTATACTCTATGAAGTAACTATTGGATTATGTTCAACTGTTAGGTTATACTACGCAGAAAAAGTTCAATTCGAAAAATTTCCTCAGAGCCATGCTTCTTCGGAAAGGGAAAATATTAGAGACGGCTCTTGACTAGATTAGGGAGCGAACAAATGATATATCTTACGCGGGGTTTCATTGAGACTACCCACTATGACCGGAAATTAGGTTTTACATCAATTTGAAATTCGCTAGAAGATAGAATAAACGAAATAAGAATAATAATTTAGAATTTTATATTACCTAGTTGTAAAGAAGAAATAGACTCTCTTATCCAAACACCTCGCTTATGCACAGCGCTTTTGGCTAAACCGGCTTCTTATTCGCTCTTTACCAAAGCATGCCATTCTCTTGGAGTATGCTTATTGTTTTTTCCATTTCTCATCGGTACCAAGTCAGGAGGATGTGGCTCCCTTATCCTCGAGAGAACGACGAATTATTTCTTCTCCTATTAATCTTTCGTGCACATATATTCTTTGGGATCATCTTTCATATCTTTTGCATAACCGCACATCCGAGCGTCAGTTTCCATCCTATCGTGAAATGTAACGGAATCGAGACTGTCCTTTTTCGTGATAGTCACGAATATGTCTGGATTCTCACCAAGTTCGACTGCCTTTTTTCTGAGGCGCTCTTCTCGCTGAGCTCTGGGGCAGATGTTACTTTATTAGGCCTGGGTAAATCACGCTTGACACTTGTTTCTTTAGGCGGTGTATTCACTACTTCACAAATAGGCTCAATGATTTAGGATGATTACTAGTCTCAGAACCATCAATTGCTGGCTCAGCTGTTTTAGAAGTCTCGGATGTGTCAGATGTGGTCCCTTCAAGATCTGTTGAGGCGACAGGAGCTTCGGCATGTTCTGCCACATAGTCGAAAAAGTCTTGAGTCGAATCGCTCTTCTTATCCACCTTCTTTTCTTCGCTAGCATTAGGTGGAGGCGTATTTTTTTCTGACTGAGGCAGGATTATTTTCAGAGAAATAGTTCCGGCACATTGAATATAGGAATGTCTGAGGCCTCATTAGCCGGCAACTCATATTAAGGAGCTTAGCTATGATCTTGGAGCGGTTAAGGACATATTGCCACTCTCTTTTTCTGCTACTTTCTCTTTTACGTTCAATATTTTTATCTGATAACTTCTTACCAAAAATGTTATTAGTTAATGGTATTTTTCCATTTTCCTACACCATTCAAGATATTTTTGTTATAATGCTTTTTTACTTAACTCAACTACACTACCCTCAGTCCAAGACGCAATATAGTCAATTATAAATCGAATGAGGTTAGGAAGCTGTTTGCTTATTATATCTACTTTTAGTTGGTAGATGGGATCGCTTGTGGACTCCAATCTGAAATATCAAGACTAAGTAGATAGGCCATAACTACGCTTGGTGCATCAGGGTGTTCCGTTACTTTGCCTAAACGCTTAAAATATGAAATATTGTCTTTGCATTGGGGGACGCATCAAAGCATACAATACGACGATCACCTATTTTATTCGAAGTGGGGCATCATGATTGCTTGTGACCATGGTTTAATACTCTTTGTGTTCATAATCTTCTGTAATAAGCGATTTAAGAACGTACTTATGACAATCCCCGCTTGACATACCCGTTTCATTCATGACTATTAATTTTCGGGTCTGGATGGCGCTGTTAAATTGGCCCAATATTTTCCCAAGTTCAGAAGTTGCGTAGAAGAGCTCTGGACCAAAAACATTTTTACCTATAAAATCCATAAGAATACTTTTTTCACAACCTGGGAGAGAATGTAATACTAGAATTGTTCCAGGTTTTTTCATGGGATATTGCACTAAATATGCCCACCAATTCTAGAAGTAATTATTAAGCTCTTCATCCCATTAGAGATTACATTCTTCGTATGCCAAAGAATAGGATTCATAATCTCAGAATTAATTGTATTAGCTGTATTAACTCTGAAGCCAGAAAGAGATCAAAGAATTTAGTTTGGGACAGTGGAACATTTGGCGGGTATGGGTGGAAATCGATATTGCGGTAAAGAATTAGACCCTTAATAACTGCCCGTTCTAATAGATTGATCAGCTTTACTGCTTTCAAAGCAAAGTCTACCTTTCGTTTCTTCCATTTGGAGCGCCCATAATCTTGTACCTGTCTGAATTAGGGACGCTAAAAAAATAGTATACACACTGCCTCGACCCAGTTTAAATAATAAAAAAAAGTAATCATGGCAATTTAAGAGATACCCAATGAGAGCTAAATTTATCTGCCAGTATATCTCTAACGAAGGGAAGGTATGCGGACTAGCTAGTATTCGAGAAGGATGCAAAATTCATTGGAAAAGGCGCCGGCGAAACCCTTGAAACAGTGCGAAAGCCCACCGTATCAATGCACAAAATGTATAATTTATATGTAGACAAGTATCATTCGAAACATATTAATAAAAGAAGAAACTAAATGCCTTAGAAAAATCTGCCCTAGGTGACCTAAATTTCGGCCCTAGGACTCAAAAAAATAGCAAATTAACTGACCTAGGTGACCTAGGAAAATCGAACTTCTTTACTTTTTATTATTATTATTATTTTATCTATACTCATAGGTATATAGATAAGCATACATATAGCAAAAGATAACAGAAAAAACCGATCTTTCCATAAAACTTTATTTTACTAGGGCACCTAGGGTACCTATAAAAGATAATATAAGAACGAGTTAAATCAAGAAAAGAACACTTTCTCCTATAACAAATTCTGCCTTAGGGAGTGGTCCAGCAAAATTTCTGCCCTGGGACACTCAAAAATTAAAAATTGGCATATACACTATCTCGCCCAATTTAAACCATGATCGGGCCTCAGAAGTGCTTACAACATCCCGCCAATATACAGTACCTGTTTTTAATTTTATTTATTACAGGGATACATTAACCAAATATCAGCGATATACTGTATTTACATTTGGGTCGGTTATAATCACGTGACTGGAGAAGCATGCGCAGTAAATTAACACTAATGTCGGCCAGTATTATTCCATAATTTCGACCAGATTTTCGGATATAATGATTCGGCACCTAAGCTAGCAAAAAACTAATTCGGAATTGGCAAACTTATAAAACCACTCAATCAATTCCCTGCCAGTACTATGGCAGTTCCGGGTCACTTATGGCACCAAGCTCGGTTTACATGCTCAAAAAAAAAAAAAATAGCCAGAATTATAGCATAGTGTCGACTGAAATTAATTGCAGATCTATTACCCAACGTGATATTTTTTACACCACTTTGTTACTTTAAGAGACCACTAAACTGGTGTAGAAGAAAAGCATCTCGGGCATCTTAACAAGCAATTAAAGAGACCCAGAAACAGGTGAACAAATGGATATTTCTTTAGTAATAAAAATTCTACAGAGCATTGAAAACAAGCAAATAGCTAGAAGATAATAAAAAATAAAAAAGATGAAGATAAAAACAGAACTATCAGCTTATAAGGATACTATCAAACTAAAGAGTTTCAATAATAATTAGATTATAAAGTTATATTATATCAAACAATATAGTAAGAATAAATCAAAACAATATCTAGAGAACCAGAAAATAGATGATTATAAAACTATTATAGTTTAGAATTATTATTGAAAGTTATACAGATGGATAAACATCACATGGGCTGTGGTCTTCTCTCCCTCATTACCACCTGAAAGTGTTATGGCTATAGAAAGAGTACTTCTTCAGAGGCAAAATTGGGTGGAAGAGCTATAGTTAAGTGTTTTTTCTTTTTTTTTCCTTTTTTCTTTTCTTGTAAATATTTTAAATATTTCCCTTTCTATTTTTCCCTTTTTTCTTTTTATTTTTATATTTTTAACACTGACTAGTTCTTGATTAGTACAAGAAATCCTTAGCATTACTTAGTGTTGAGTATCTTGGACAAGTTCTGATAGGTTAGGTCTCTTTAATAGATGGTGACAAGTCAATCGGTGAATTAAAATCCTAGATAGTACTCAATCTAATAGCAGGAAGTAATCAGAAATACACCTTTGAGTATACTTGATCAATCCCTCTTTGTTTTTAGAAGAAATTATTTATATTAGGCAGTCATATATATTTTTTTATTCTGATTAGATTAGACTTAAATTGAGTTATATAAATAGATAGTCCTTTGTACTATTTTCTCTCTAATAATCTATAAATCCTCAAACAGTACAGAAAAATTTTTATCTCAATTATTTCTAAATATGATCTTTTTTTAATAGACCAGTTTTTTTTAAAAAAAAAAAAAAGAATTATTATTAAGTTACTGTATATAAAGTTACTATTATATTATATTGTCATTATTAGTCTATAATATTATTATTAGACTATAATATTACTATTAAGATATAACATTTCTGTTAGACTATAATGTTTTTATTAGATTATAACATTATTATATAATTTATAAGTTATTGACAAGTATAATAAAAAACTAAATAAAAGAAATCAAAACTCTTTTCCACAGATTCATTTTTTCTAAAAAAAATTTTTTTTATAATAATTTTTTAAAAAAAAGAAAAGATGAATGGAGAGATGCCATCTTAAAGAGAACTTTGCAATAAAATAACCCAGTAGAGACCTAATTATAATGCAAATATCCTCACAAAAGGTAATATAAACAAGTTATACAAAGAAACAACAATGCAAGTAGCAAAGGAAAACACTATAAACAAAGAAAAAGTCAAAGAAAATAGTCAAAATGAAACCCGTAGAGAAGACTTCAATAATCAATACTTGTTTTAAAACTTACAATACAAGCTACAACATCTAATCTGCCAACAGTAAATATCCAGACTATCAACTGGAGTAAGAAAGTCAAAAAAAAATATTATAGCTACTAAAGATCCAACAGTAAACTAATTTAACAGTATTCTAATAATATTCAATACAAAGACACAAGAAGAAGCTCCTTAAGAACCAATCACAAAGATACAAAAATTAGTACACATAGATAACTCAGATATGAAGATAGAGATAGAAAAAGATCAACAAGCCTTAACATCACATTGGCAATAAGTCAATGACAAGGGTAAATAGAAGTTAGATAGTCAAACCACTAAACAAAATTCTTTCCCTTTTAACAAAACTATTCACTATAGAAAAAAGAGAGCCAAAATCAGTATCCTTGCTGCAAACTTGCCAGGCAAAACTACAGCTCAGAAGATAACTTTTCTCATCAAGGTCCTAAACTCACCAGAAGAATTAATGACAATCTGAAGTGAAAAGAAAAAAGAGGCAAAATACATCATCATCATTTTAAGTAATAAACAAGAAGCAATCAAGATTTGCAACAATCCATTATTTAACATAGACAACAAATACATAGATCTCATAGAATACACAAATCCAGTCCTAAAACAGGAAAACAGTATCAAAGTATTAGTCATTCTTCTAAACATCAAACTCATAGAAATGCAATAATTCTTTGTCAAATATGTAGTAATTAACAATATTACAAAATTAACACAACAAATATGACAGATAGCAATAATCATCTATACAAATAAAGAGGATAAAGATATCCTAATCAATAGATAAAGTGTCACCCTTAAAGCAGACTCAATAAAAGTTTTCGATGTACAATAGAATGTGAATTAGATAAAAGCATATAATCAAATCACAGCAAAACTTATCAATCTTCTACTCAATATCACTGTATTTGACCTAAGATGAATATGTAAACAAATAAAGACTAAGACCTACTACATTCCAAGAAGAATATCATACTAAAGAAAGAGATTTGCAATTATTAGTTTTATCAGCCAGGAAGACTTAAAAGCTGTCACATCTCAAGAATTCCAACTTGGAGAATTTAAAACTGACAATCTATCAAAACAAAACTATAAATAATCTGTGACAGCCCAGATCACCTACTCAATGATTGCTTAATTAAAGAAAGAAGAACACAATGGAGGGAATACAATAAAGAACTTTGAAAAACTATATAATAAGTTCAGATTGACATGTACTACCTCAATTAGAATCAAATCAAAATCTTATAGTACTGCCATATCAAGTCAGAATAATATACAGTAGCTGTTAAATCTGAACAATGTCAATTAAGCCAGGTCAAAAAAAGTACTCAACACTAGCCAATATTAACAAAATTTTTTGCCAAAGATCTCTGGAGATTTTTGGGCATAAATCTCTGGAGATACTCCATTATCATTATACCAGGAAATTTTTTTGACAAAAATCTCCAAAGATTTTCAAGTGTAAAACTTTAGAGGCACTCTATCATTGTTAGAAGTCACCAAAGCAGAAATTTATATATATAACTCCAGAGAATTTCAAATGTTTTAAATTGTAATAAAATAATTTCACAAATATTTATTTTTAAAAATTTATTTATTGAAAATTACTTTTTTTACATATTTTTATTAATCATTTACATTTATATTACTCATTACCAAAGTAGACTTTTCTATTCCTATATTTTTTTATTAGAATTCTAAATCATTTTCATTATTTTCTATTTCTTTCAAAGTACTTTAAATTTCAATATCTTCCTGCTTATGCATTTCTTGATTTTTATCACTTGAATTGCCATCCATAAACCTGATTTTCTTTTTAATTTTTTTCTAAAATATATTATTAGTAAACAAATAACTCTATAATATTTTAAAAAATTTTAAACTTTACCTTATTTTTTTTATTTTGCTTTTAATTAATACTTTATAAATTAAAATATTTTCATTACTCGGATTTAGAATCATTTTATATATTGTGATAATTAATGCAACATGTTCCTCAGAGGCATCCCCTTTTGGCCAGACTTTTTCGAGAATGTATATCATTATGCTTTGGTTTTCTCTTCTAAAATAGACATAAAGATTTTTGAAGCACTTCTAGGTTTTTCGTGATTTTTTTCAGGCCATAATTTCAGTAGCAATTATATTTGTATTGATTGTATTCAGTGAGTTTTTGTTAAAGACTGAAAATATGGCATCCCAGATTTTTGAAGCCATAGTCTCTCAAAGTGATCTGTATTGTCTTATAAGCTATTAAATAAATAATAATGTTAATAAATTTATTTATATTATTAATAACCACAATAATTACTGCTTGATAAATATACTTCTCATAATAAGTCTTCCAATATTTTTTTATGAGGCCTTCGAAGAACTCCAAATATTTTTGCTAAAAATATTTTTCTATATGCTAGTAAAAATCTTTGGGGTTCAAATATATATTTTCAAAAAAGATTTCTTTTATAATACTCTTGACTGTACACTATTATAGAATTCAAAATGTTATTGAAGTTCTTTAAGATTAAAAATTAAACCTTACCTTGATAAAATCCTGTTCAGTGATTAAATGTTAACTCATGTGAATTTCATTTTATAGGTGGATAACCTTATCCTTGATGGCTTTTTGACATTTTAATAACTGATCAATTTTCTTATGAAGACTTTCATAGGACTTCAAAAGCCTTTTGATTACTATATTAGAAACTAAATATATAAATTAGTATTTATTTAAATAGTTACATCTTTTTTAATATATCTAAAGATT
>CAJVPT010006177.1:0-11300 GCA_910592055.1 Acaulospora colombiana
AGTCATACTCCAAGTTGTTTTAATGATAGTGTTAAGACTTTATTAGCAAAAAAGTAAAAAAACTTTTTGCAAACATCCTTTTTGTATGTGGTCAAAGGATCAGTGGAAAGAGTTCTTCTCAATAATTGTTATTAAAAGATTATATATATACAAAAATTATTAAAACTATTAGATATTTTAATATTTCCTGACAGAGAGTTAAAAAAAATTTAGATATTTTAATATTTTTATATAAAATTTTAAATAATTAATTATTAATTCTATTATTATTTATAATAGTAGTAATAAATAATAACAATTAAAGTAATATAATAAACTTTAATCAATTTATATTTTTAGAATATAAAATTTTAATTATATTACTTAAAATTTATTATTTATTTTTTAATATTTTTGCATATCTCTTTTATTATTTATTAATTTTATTTTCTTAAACAAAGATAATATTAATTTGCAATACAAATTTTTTTATAGAAAAAAACTCTTCATTAATTCCTGTTTTTTTTAAATTTTTTTTTTTATAATCTTTTTAGAAATCAAGAATCCAGACTCTAACATTTAAGAAATATATAATCTAAAAACAACAATAGCTTTAAAATATTAAACTTCTTTATAATAAAAGTTATAGAATAAGTATAAAAAAAAAAACTGTTATAGTATAGTTTTTCTTTACTGAGGAAAGAAAATTTTAAGAAAACTAATTTATAGTAAACTTCTGATAATCCAATCTCAACTGTACAAAGCTCTCAGTTAGGTCAATGCAATTTAATATTTTTCTTAATACTAAAAGAAACATTGTAGTCAATAACTTCAGTTGATAAATCAGTTAAAGCTTAGAGCTCACAATGCCTAAAAAGATGGTCAAACCTTAATTATTCAATAATAAAGAGTGACATAAATAATATAACAACACTTTATATTTAAGATCATATAATGTGAATATATTATATCTATCAGTTTAAATAGCAATTCACTTATATCTAGTAAATACTTCATACTCATATATAATAGTAGCCATCAATAACACAATAGATCTAAAAACAATAATATAGCTTATAATTAATAGATTAATATCTTGTTTATATAAATAAAAGTAAATAAACAAATATAAACAAACAAATAAACAAGTATTATTTAAACAAACAAGTAATAATTATTATTTAACTTAGAAAACTTTAGTAATATTTAAAATAGTAAAACAATAAAACATATCAATACTATATATAGTAATTTTTTCTCTATATTATGTTATCTATATATTTATGTGAAAATACAAACTTTTATAGGTTGCTAAGAAATGAGAAATATATATAATTGAAATTTTAGCCTAGCTAACAATCAAGTATAATCAACAAAGAAAAAAATAGGCCTTACAAGCTTTCTTAAATATTATTTTACTTTAAAAACTATTATAAATTTAACTCCAAATTCAACTAAATACTTGATTATAGATAATATTATCACTAGAATTCTGAATATCAATTATACTATCTTAATCAATGTCAATATTTTCAGGCAATATATTTCTACTTAGAAACCATAAGACAAGAAAAAAAAGATTTTCTAGCTTCCTTCTTAAAAGACAAATATCTGAATTTGATAGAATAGGTAAAACAAATACAATATACTTTACAACTATTGCCAATAAATCAGTCAATAGTCAGAAATAATTTTTCTACTAACAATTTACCTAATAAGGTAATACTATAAAAGTTCAAATAATCACATCAATCCAAATTTCTATTGTTACTGAAATCAAAATGGGAGACAAAAAACTAGAAAACAAAATTAAAATAGAAATCATCAATAAAAAATTAGAGAAAACAATATAGTGAACAATAATTATATAAAACAAGGAATAGGAAGCTATCTAGCATCAATCTCTATTATATAAAAAAAATAGAAATTTCAAAATGGCTGTATTTATCTTAAAACTTTCAGAAGAAACTAAAATAGAACAAATATTATATCTTCAGAATATATTAGACTTGTTAAAAACTTTTACTCTTTTATAAAGGAATTTATCAATAGCAACACTTGAATAATATTCTATTATGAAGAAAAAAAAGATGCATTATAATGCCTGAAAAAATCAATAGAAAGGAGAAAACCAATTTTACTATTATATCTCTAAAAATAGACAAATAATCAAACTCTAATTAATTATTAAACAAAAAAATATTTCAGAAAATAAAGGAGAAAAAGAAAATATCATTGGTGATCATTTTAATAGATATCAATTGAAATTACTTATATCAAAAAATCAAAAAAGTCCTCAATTATTATGGATAAACAATGAATATTTATATTTACAATTACTTATAATTACAATACAAAATTAAAATACATATAATTCCTAATAAACAATATATTAACTTTGAGAAAAAATAGATAATTTATATTAAAACAAAAGTTATTAGAGCCATTTTTTCTCAAAATAAATCTAATAATAAAAAAATTAACAAAATTATCACAAAACACAATTCACAATCCCTGTAATATAATCAAGATAACCATACTCTTTTCTGTTTACCTGTGATACAGTAACACCTTAAGATTCAACAAAAAGAGTCAAAAAGATGAAAATACCTAAATGTCAACAATACATCAGCCATAGGTCTAACTATAAATAGAGAAACTTAGCAAGGGTACAGCAACCCCATAGCAGACAAGAATACACCTACTTCAGACAAGAAAACCAGCAACAACAAGAAGTTGAAGACTATTCATATCCCACCTACAATCCCACAAATGTCTACCAGTACAAACAACAATCCAGGTAACAACAAACAAGCAGACAAGGACACCATTTCAGATGATCAAGGACTCAACCTGGCAAGCAAAACTTGAAGTGAACAAGTCAAACTCAAACAAGGTCAGGAAAAAACCTTCAATATGAATATACCAAAAAAAACTATTAATACTCCCAACCCTGTGGCCAGAATAGATGACTCGGACATATAGATGGACTGTAATGAAGAACCTGAAGATGACTCAGAAACCTGGCATAAAGTCTGAAAGAATAAAGACAAAGGCAAGAAAACTCAAATACGACTTCCAGAAACCAAACCTTAGCCAAAATCACCTTTTGACTATCAGACATGATATGGAAGAGAATAAATTAAGCTAGGAATAAAAACTGCAAAACTACTATAGACAATCCATCAAAAAATCACTCATATTACCAAGACCCTCAACTCCCCAGAGAGCCTCCTTCTCATCCAACATGAACGTATTGATGAAGAAGATCACATCATTGCCATACTCAGTGATCAATAGGCTGCAGATGACGCAAGCAACATAATCTTATTTGAAACAGACAACAGTAGATTAACTCACATACAAAAAATGATTAATAAACGTAATAAGGAAAACAGTATCAGGGCTTGGGACATCCTTCTGAACACTAGAATCATATATGTGCAACAAATATTAATCCAAATTCGGACAAATTACCAATATTAAGATGACAACTCAACAAATGTAACAGACTGCAACAATTACATTCGCACAACTGGAAGACAAGATCAAACTACCTCAAGATGGAGTATCCCTATCAAAGCTAACTCGATCAAAATTTTCAATGCCTGCTGGAACCTAGATCAGATGAAAAATAAGGGTAGGCATTCTCTGAAACTTACAAACCTTTCTCTCAATACAACAGGTTTTGACCTAAGGCATATCTGTCAGAAACTACAAGTAAAGACATGCTACATCCTCCACCTCATGTTATATAAATCAAGGAAATATGCTGTCCTCAACTTTGAAAATAAAAAAACACTTCGTACAGCTCTGGAACAACAATTTTGTTTGGAAGAAACCACCATCGAAATGAAAACTATTCAAACAAAGTTTTGCATTATATGTGATAGCTCTCAACATCTTGTCGCCAACTGCATTATCAAGGAATGCAGGGAACAATGGAAAGTATACAATCATGAACAAGTGGACCAATTTGGAAAACTATAAAATTGTTTCAGACTAGCTGGCTTTCTCTGAATTCGTAAACTTATCCAACCTATAGTGAAATGAGATACAATATCTCTAGGATCATATGTGGCAGCAGTTAAAAACAAGGGCAGCTTATACTCCAACCTATATCCACAGCCCATTCCTCAGAAAAATGAAAACCTTGCAAACATCGCAACCATACTAATCCAGATCTAGAAAGAACTCAAAGCCATCAAAGAGATACTCAATGATCTCAATAGCAGATCGACAACCTCGAACAATACTGTTTCAACTAGGTAGTAAACATGGAAGAAGATTCAAGTCAAAACAATCAGGAAATAAACAAAGAGGTCCCTGAACGAACCAACATTACTGAAATTCAATGACAATAACAACAATTACACAACTCACTTAGAAATATGGACAGAACCATGAATGCACTAGTGTTCACCATAGTAAGCTTCATTCCTAGCAACAAACAGTTCCAACACTCCAACTTTATCAATAATGGATAACACACAAAGCAATATAATAGATCCCTCCCTAGGAAATAATCAATCAAAAGTAAATTTATCATTCATTAACACAAACAATATACAGAATACAGTCACTACTTCACAACTCAGCACCCTCTTCCAACATCTCCAAACACACAACTGAACTCTATAACAGAACACAATTGAATCCAAAACTTAGAATACACTATCACAACAAAACTCTACATAATGATAATAACCTGTAACTGTCAAGGTCTCATCAATATGATCAAATGAACAATATGGATAGACTCATGGTCAGAAGCAAATTGAAACATAATCATTTCCACAGAAATCAACAAAACCAGCGAGGCAATTAGCAAGTGGAAGACAAAGGAATATGCAACATAATAGAAGAGTGAAGCTAGAGGCACTAAAATCAAATAGCTATCAGAAGACCATTAGCAAACAGGGTAATCAACATATAAAAGAAGCTGGATAGGTTAATTTGTATCACCTAGTATTCTCTAACAAACAATATATCTGCATTATCAGAACCTACTCCCCAGTACAACCAGGATCTAACAGAGATGCAACACAGGACCAGATCATCAAATGGATAAAGCAATACAATCATAACAATAATACTAGGAGGCAATTTCAACGCAACATCATCGCAGACTTTTGATCACCTCTGTCTCAGACGAAAGATTATCACATATAAGAAAAACAGCTTCTTCACAACAGTTTAAGACCTAGAACTTATAAACACCTTCCGACATATAAATCCTAAAGCAAAAAAGTTCACATGAACCAATAACAGTTTTGACAGCCATATAGATATGATTTGGACAAGTTCAAGATCCATTTGAAGTATAATCAACATCTATATAACCAATAACTACTATATCAAAACTGATTCTTGTATCCAAGTTACAATAATGGAAACTTGGCAACTTAACACAGAGAAATACAAATTCTATCGACTTCACAACAACATGTGATACTTATAGCAGATTATTTTCGAAGAGCAATAGAAAAAATTTATACATCAGGTAGAAGAGCTCATAGAACTGAACAAAAGTACACAAGCTAACAAGGAACAAGACCCCAACAGAATGTGGAATATACTCAGACAGAACATCTTTATAGTAACAAAGGTCAATTTAAGCACTTTCAAAGAGAAAAAGAAAAACAAATCAAGAAGTGGCAAACAACCCAAACCAAAACTTATTTATCTTCTCACCAAATACTACAAAATGATCATCAAGGCCATGGCAAAGGAAACAAAAGGAGCAACCAAGGAAATGAAAAAGATATATAAACAAATAACATCATTCTATCTAGAATAAAATCCCATTTTGCTATGAACTGAAGCAAAGGACACAAAAGAAATTACAGAAATAATCAAGGAAATCATATTCACATGGTTCAAAGACAAGAGAACAGATATAAAAGAACTAATTATAGCAAACACAATAAAATGCAATACTAGACAAAACAATCTCTTTAACTTAGACAAAAAGATCTTGATCTGCTCCATATCAGACAATCCAAAGAAAAGTATAATCACATCCAGACTAGTCAAAGATGGACCTGATATGAAAATTCTTATTTTGGATTCAGATGCAATAAAAGAAGAAAATAAACATTACTTCAAACAATGGACCCAAAAAACTATCAATTATGAGATGACAGATACAATCTGGAAACCAGAATATGAGCCAAAGATACACATTAAACAAATATCATATAACCTAACAACCAAACCCTTTCACTGCTGAAGAAATTGAATAAACTATCAAAAACACTAGCAACAAATAAGCACCTGGTTCCTTACCGATTCCATATATCGCATACAAACACCTCAGCAAAAAATAATAGAATACATCACAATTCTTTCAACACAATTCTCAGCACTGAGACTATCCCAACTGAATAGAAAAGGGGTACAATATATTCCATACCAAAGCTCAAATACTGGTAACATAACATCAATATTACATGATTCATCACCCTATTCAAAACCATAAAGAAAATCTTCACAAAGACACTTGCAAACAGACTCTCCAGCATTCTCATCAAACACAACATCCTTTTCAAACACAACTAGGTAGCCCTCTCTGGATACAGTACAAGGGAACCCATAACAATCCTAAACCAAATTCTAGAAATACTAGAGAAAAACACAAAAAATACTACTTGCTTTTTCAGAACATGTGTAAAGCATATAACATGGTCAATACATAAAAACTCTATTAAGTACTATAACATATCAAAGTACCTGATAAAATCATTAACATTATTGACAGTTGCTTCTCTGAGCATTACAATACAGTCATTACCTATTACAAAAACACAGATGCTTATCTAGTTCACAATAGTATAGACCAAAAAAACACGATTTTGCTCCTTTTATGGTATATTTATTATGATCCACTAATAACAATCATTAGTAACTGCAGAGGATACATAATGCAGAATCACAAGACTCATATTGATATAGAAAGAAGTAATAAAATCAACATAGTAATTACTGCATACATAGATGCTATCACCTTTATCACACAAAATGAAGAAGATATGGAAAAAATAACCAAATTTAGTACCTCTTTCTACAACCTCAATGGAATCAAGGTCAATCACCATAAGTCCGAACTACTAATAATCAATACCTCGAAACAACCAATTACTATTAACAGTACCGCAATCCAGCCAGCCACTCACAATTTAACCATCAGAGTTTTAGGAGTCTGGCATGAAGAAAAAGGTGGCAAACAATATCAAAGATATCTAATCAAGAGAAAAATCAAAGCCATATTTAATGTTATATCAAAAAAGTACATCACAGACAAAATACACAGATGCATCATTAACCACATCCTATTCCTATCCATTTAATATCTGTTGACTGACCTCTCACTCAACAGGAAGGAAACAGAGTAAATTAATATTAGAATTTGATATCATTTCAAGCACCGGATCCATCTAGCCACTAGTGCACCCAACTCAATAGTTCATCTGAATACGAGCTACAAAATAATAGACCTATATAGCAGATAACTGCAAAAGCAAGCCACATTCATACAAGAACTATATCATAGTCAAAACAATGCTGGACAAATCATTTGACTATAAATACAACATTTGTAGTAAATGGCATGGTAAAAAAAAGACATCTTGAGTTATCTACCAAGGATCTTCCTACAAAAGACTATTTTTTACATAACATTATTCAAAATCTCCAAGCAAACAACATATACATGAGTAGACAGTTATAACTGTCAAAAAAACAAACAATCTGTATCATATTAAAGATTTTTGCAATACTGATTGGAACAAACAACAAATATATACATGCCAAAGCAATAAAATGGCATCAAGTAAGAGCATTATACAACAAGATCAACAAGAGAAAAGAATCAAGATAATATAAGATGTTCAAAGATCATATTAACAACTTTATCAGCATATTGAAACAGAAGAACCTTCTCAACTCTCTAGCACAAATAGAAGCATACATCGACAATATGGAGGAGACTAGTTGATATACATATTAATTTTAAAATAGGATAATTCTGAAAAAGCACCTCAGCAATAATGATAACAAAATCAAGCTCAGACACTATAATACTACACAAGAGTTACCCATCCTGAGCTGCTCTGGCTACCAACTCACAAACTCCAAGGACAAGAGGGGATAGTTTTGTTGTATTGAAACAAGTACAGTAGACATAACAAAAGTGCCAGTTATCAAAACAACAAAGTCCACAAGCTCATAGGGAGGTGAGGCCAAACTGTAACTACAAATATCACCTTCTAGTATCCAAAAATGACACAACGAATTCAACAGTACTGTCAAGTGTGTTGAAATAACAGAAGCATCCAATCCCCTAGCTCTACTTAACAAGCTGTTTACATTCACAAGTAATACCAGTCAGAAACTCAATAATATTGCAAACCAACTTAAGCAACAGTATCATATCATGGTATACACAGATGGCACCTACAAGCTAGATCAGAATGCAAACCAAGGAGGAGCAGGGATAATCTTTAAAACACAAATGAATGAAATTATCAAAGTAGAAATCACCCTAAAGAGGCAGTTATCTGCTGACAGATACGAATTTGCTGGTGCAACAATTGCTGCAGGTCTTTGCAACAAAAGAATATATATATCTTTGCATACAGACTCAGCCAACCGTATCACAAACTATAAACTCTTGCCAGATAGACATATAAAAAAGGCAAGAGAAACAAAAATCCTATCCAACCTAGTCAACCTAGTATATGACAATTTCATCTCAATCAAATGGACACACAGCAAAAAAGAAAACAAAGACCCCTTTCTAATCAAGGTCGATCAGATAGCAAAAAAAGTCAGCAAAACATCACAATTCTTACTAGAGGGCACTATAACAACATACAATACTGATCCAAATCTTATTAGTTTCAACTCCAATGGCTATGAAATAACACAAAACCTAAGGAAGACACTCATAGCAATCAACTTAGTCAAATATACATATGAGTGGATAAAGCTTGTTCGAATAAACAAATGTATATGCAGTTCAAAGATGAGATCAACTGGAAGATCACATTTGAACAACTATATTCCTCAAAGATTTTCAGTAACAATACTGACATAATAGACTATGAAATATGTACTTTTACAATAAAAATTTGGAATCAAGAACTCCCTACCATGGACAAGCTGCACAACTGCCACCCCACCATTTACAAGACCCCTAAATACTTCTGCTGCACAACCAATGAAAACAATTTTCATTCTTTTATTTGCCCCAGCCATCAATTGGATATCAGGCAAGTAATTATCAATATCATTTACAAAGAAATAGTTGCTAAAAAGTAGAACAATGCCAATCACAACATTAAGCAAGAATTGAAAATATCCTCAACAGGACAAATATCTGGCACATAATCATTAGAGGGGAAATCATCAAAAGTTGATTGCACTAATTATACAATACACAAAAGTGAACAAACTAGCCTCAACTATAAGGGACATCACAAACAGTATTCAGCTTATCACATATAATATATGAAGTGAAAGATGTTTTCACTTTCATAAATGGAAAGCATTTCAAAATATCAACTGACAGGAAAAACACAACAGTACAAACAAGAAGAAAAAGAGCAACAACCATCAAGAACTGAAAGACACTAGTCAGGGAATACTAGTAAACTTTATAACCACAATTATAAAAGGTACTCACAACATTCTTTCTATTTTTAACAAGGCATGCTAATGGAGTCTAGGCAAGTTAGCTCTCTCTCCAAGGGAGCAACAAGTCACAAGAGTATTAAGGTACAATTGACTTTTTTGTAAAATTTTGTAAATAGATATAGAGAAAAGTAGTTAACAAAATAACTTTGTAAATTCAAGTACCTGTAACACAAAAGAAATCAAATAAAGTAGGCTTGGGTGTGTCAATAAAAAAAATCCTTGTAACTATACAGAATACATAATATTGCCACTAGGCTAATTGCAAGGACAGTTAAATATATCAAAGTTATAGTATATTACATTTTTAGAAATTTATATATACTAAAAAGAAGAGATTATGCTGTAATCTGTTTCTTAATAGTATAAAATTTTAACAATATCTTAAAATGACATATTTATATTTATAAGTACAAGTTTACATGAAGTGTAAAAAAATATTTTAAGCAAGAATAAAAGTGTTTTCAAAAGAGACAAGTTTTCAATAAAACTGAAGAATATGACACTAAATTTATACAATTATATAAATAACAAATTGATAGATAAAAATAGATTAATCTGATTTTCAAAGTAATATAAAATTCAATAAGTATACAATATTGAAGAATGAATCAGAAATTAGAATCAAGAAAAGAACACATCTTGACAAAGAAAAAAAAGGATGCAATCTTTAAAACAATAAGTCTATCACTAGTAAAATAGAAATTCCAAATATATCATTATTAGTACTGTAATAACAAAAAAATTTATTAATCAAGAAGTATATGCAATAAATTTAAAAGTCCCTATTTTGAATGTGAGAGTGATCAAAATTCAATCTATCAGATACTGAACAATTTCAAGTGATTGAACAATAAAATAAATCTTATTGAGAAAAACAGGTAATCAAAATAGGATAAAAGGAAGATAATTTAGCAATTGCTTTTAAAAGTAGCACCTGTTCAATCAAGATATATTAAGAAAAAATCTGATCTATAAGAGAAATCAACTTATTCTAAAAAAAGTATATAATTACTAAGACAATAGTAGATATTAATACATCCTTTTTAATATAATACATATTATATTACTTAATGATTTTATCAATACAATTAAAAAGAATATTATTGACAAAATAGATAAAGAACAAATACTATATAATAATTATATCAGAAATAATTTCATATTAAATAATACTATTACAATTAGAACATATAATATTAAAGGTATAAATACTAGTCTCTATCAACAAAAGCTATAAAATTATACAAAAATTTGATATAGATATTCTGAGGGTCTATAAGATTAATGTAATGAATCCACGCCTGCCCCCATCAATTCTGTGTAAGTATACATGACTCTGTGTAACTATGGATCTGAAGTCCACCCTGTTTACTATTTTTGGACTCTCCGCATAACATCATCCGAGATTATCTTTAGTAATCCCGGGCTGAGTGCCTTTCATTATAGTCAATTTGTCTTGTTTCCCCAGAATAGAAATTAACCCTGTAAACAGTAGTAGTGTGAATCAATAGATTTCTTTCATTATTATTATTTTTCTTTTTGTTTTTTTTTTTAAGTTATATTATAGTCCCATAAGTCTGGACGTCCGTTATATCAAGATTTATGTATTTTTAATTATTGTATTT